>MU106370.1:0-131539 GCA_012274485.2 Sinapis alba | reverse complement strand
TGATCCAAACGCGAACGCCCAAACCTATAGATCTAGTGGTTTGTTTTGTGCGGCACTCTTTCCCTTTCAAGTTCCTTAAAAAGAACTTTACAGTTCTGAAGCCATAAGCATAGTCATATGCTCTATGCCTGTTGAGAAAATTAGCGGATTAAAAATTTTAAAAGCAAAAGACAAATTCGTAAACATGTATATCGTAATGAAGATAGCTAGTTCAGATTAATCTAAATCTTTCTATACGCCCTAAATACTTCAGATTAATTTTTAAAAAGAAACAACCTTAAACACATTCTTGCTAGAAGGCAAAAAAGCCACGCGCTGATGATGGTGATTGTAAGCATCATCTGTTGCTCTGACTGTTCATATACTTGAAAACTAAGAAATGATTCTAACTAAATTTCTCCATCTCGTTTCTTGCCAATAGATGTAGAACTGTCAAACTCTGTTTGAAATTCCAAACTTAGAAATGATTCTTTCCAACTCTGTCTAACTTCATCTACCCAAAAAGTTAATCTAAACAAAAAAAAAAACTCCACCAAACACTAAAAGCTCTCTCACATAAGTCAATTAGATATTCGAATCCATCCAAGAAAAGGAATGAAAAATTTTGAAGGGCAAAAAAGAGTAAAGCTCTTTCACCCTCAAAAACTGATTCGAGTTTTGATATAAGCCTCTGTCTGAACCAGAAAGTGTTCCTATATTTCACTTTCTCGTTATTCGGAGGCTATACATATTCATCATGTCAATACCAAAAAAAAAAGTGACAATTTATGTCTGAAGCTTGGCCTATCAGTACCTTTTGTCCAAATCTAGAAGTGATCTAAGGAGAAGAACCAAACGCTAAACAAATAAGATATTCAAATCTATCCAAAAAATGGAATGAAAGATTTGAAGGGCAAAAGAGAGTAAAGCTCTTCCACCATCAAAGCTGATTAGAGATTTGATATAAGCCTCTGTCTGAACCAGAAGGTGTTCCTATATTTCACCTTCTCGTTATTCGGAGACTATATGTATTTGACAAAACAATGAGAATTAATGTCTGAAGCTTTTTGGTAAGTAGAAGCTTGCAACTGAAGAAAATTTCAGAAACTCTTACTCAAAGAAACAAAAAGCCTCAAAAAGACTAAAAACAATACAGAAAAGTATTGAATAATCAGAATTTTATGTTTGCCTCCTAACTAAGCCAGATATGAAATTTGCCTAAAGAACTTAGGGTTCATAAGGCTACTCTAAGGAGGCAGTTTCGAACCTCAGCAACTACAAGAATAATATAAACACACACAAAGATGAATAAAAGTAAAAAGAGATTTGATGTTGTGAATTGCATAGAAAGATGGTGGCTCAACCCTTTTTATCCACTTCTGTACTCTAGGGTTTTCAATGTTTGTGTTTATGACTATTTTACCCCTCGTTTCAGAAACGATTGGTTAATTTAGTTCGGTTTTGTTATGTCTTTTGGTTCAGATTCTTCCTGATTGTGAAGTTGCTGATTCCAAATATTATGCAGCCCACTAACCAAAACCCGGTCCAATATTAATGATAGCCCAGATACATTTCCACATTCCATGCTATTTGAGTATATTTTCTTCAATTTTATAGATGTTACATAAATAAATCGACAAAAAAGGATGTTACATAAATAAATAAATATATGTTAAAAATTATATGCTATAAGTTCAGAAGATATTAAAAAGAAAAACGAAAACAAAACATAATAAAATTATTATTTTATCTATTCTATTAAAATAAGAACATAATTATTAATAAATGTTATATCCAACTATATATTTCATTTATTTAATGGACTATTATATCAAATTAAATTAATATTAAATATAAATATGATTACAGAAAAAATTTAAACATAAAAATTTTAATTTTTCAAAAAAAGTTCAAACAAAAAATATATCCGTCCTTTCTAAAATCTAGTTTATCTTTGCATGCACTTCACTGGATCAATATATATGTTGAATATAAGTATTTGCTTACTGTTGAAAAAAAAAACAATTGTGAATATCATTAAAAAAAAGAACAAATTGTGAATATCATGGTTTTACAGACAGCATGAAGTTCATATATCGGAAACAATGACGACATGAAGTCCTATTCTCTCCTTGTGTAGTTGTAAGTTCGAGTTCGCAAGTGGGTGGCCAGCGAGCCAGCCGGTAAAAAGCGTTAGCATGTGCGCTGTTTTGGTTGGTAGCCGTTAAACCAACCGTTCCTACTCACACACGAATCATCAATAGTCAATACTTTAAATAAATAAAATAAAAACCTTTAAAAAAATAAATTTAGTATTTATGCTAAATAAATAAATAAAAAGAAAACAAATTATTCTCTGTCAAAGATTTTTCCTGAACCATTCTTTTCTTTTTCTTTAACTCTCTCCTGTCGTTGTTTCCTTTTAAGAAAAGGAGAGGAAACAACGTTCTTTTGAAGTTTTCCGGTTAAATTCAAGATCCAAATCTCGGCAATGTCGACGTTCTCGCCGTCGTTGGCCGTCCTTTCTCTGATTCTCCTAAACCTATCTCTGGTTTCCGCTTATTCATCGACGGAGATTAACAATGGTGGAGAGATTCGATTACCTTCGGAGAATACCAACGGCGAATTCTGCGGAGGAACGGTTAAACCGGCTTCGTGTCCGGTTAAGTGTTTTAGGGCTGATCCGGTTTGCGGAGAAGACAGCGTTACTTACTGGTGCGGTTGTGCAGATGCTCTGTGTCACGGAGTTCGTGTGTCTAAACAAGGAGCTTGCGATGTTGGTAATGGCGTTGGGTTGTCTGTTCCTGGACAAGCTTTGCTTTTGATCCACATTGTATGGATGATGGCTCTTGGGTTTTCTATTTTCTTTGGCCTCTTCTGATTCCGTTGATTATTTTTTGTGGGGATATAGAGAGAGAGATTGATAGGTTTTGAGATTGCAATCTTTTGTTAATAATCTTTGAAAAAAATTGTTTTTTTAATTGATTTGTATTGAAAATTATTACTAAGAGGGAGGATCATTGTTTGGTTTGGTACATACAAAAGAAGCTGTGTTGAATCTAGCTTTCAATCTCCCTGCTCTATTTTTTCACTTCCATCATCTTGTTGTAACTTGTGTTCATCATGTCTATGTCGAACTGGGTTTGCTTCAACCCTCTGCCCTCTTGGCTAAAGCAAACAAGGGCTAAGGTGAACTGCTATGATTGGCTAAGGTAACTGGTCTTGTCTGGGTGATACTTACTCAGGTGTAGCTCCATTGTCATGATAACTAGGAAGCTTCCTTTACTTGGAAACATTTGGGGTGTAATCTCTTTATCTTTGCCCTGAAGACGTTTCAGTGAAGTTTCCAACCAAGAGCAAACTAACTGTAACCAAATCAACTGAGAAACCTCTAGTTTCTATCTCATCAACCAATTCCACTGCTCCTTAAAGTTTCTCTTCCCTGCATAGCTGCAAGTGCAACAGAACAATGCTGAAAGTAACGACATATACAAACTGACCCTTCTTTTCAAGTCACAGAACAGTGTAAACCTAGCTTCGTCTGTCCGTTCCTGAATAACCCCTCAGTCAGAATGTTGTATGTCCAGCAGGAAGCTCCTACACCTTCTTGATAACATCTTTTCAAACAGCTGATATAGGCTCCAGTGACTTTTCTTGCCTTGAGAGTCCCTTTCAAAAAGGGAGTTATACAGAATAGCATCAGGGACAAGCCCATTATACTGCATTTCCAAAACAATCAAATCCATGAATACATATGCTATAGCCCCAAGTACTAAGCTTGAAAAACTTGTTCATATATGTTTATATGACTTATTTGATAAACAGGTCGACGTTTAATAATGGGCTTACGCTTAGGCCCATTAATATTCCTGAAACAATTGATGTCAATAATTGCAACCCTTAATAACTGATAGTAAAGAGTGTTCTACTTACTTTAATTGATGCTAAGAGCATGATTAATGATTAAAGAGGTTTTTAGAAGGGTTCTTAGGGAGATGGGTCATATGAATAGTGTAAGAATTGGTTCTTAAAACTCTTAAATAAGAACCGGTTCTTAAGAGTTTCTTGCACTGTTTGCGGGTCCCACTAACACGTGGCGACCCGCGATTGGTTCATTTTCTTTTTTAAAAAAATAAAAAATAAAAAATTAAATTAAAAAAGAATTAAAAAAACAAAAAAAAACTAGAACCCCAAATGGGGTTCTAAGGTTAATCATGCTCTAATAGCACTGTTGAATCATTTATATAATGTACTTGTAACTATACTAACGCATCACTTTTAAAGCTGAAGTAATATTTTGTTCACTGAATAATAAAGGATTAAATTCGAAATAATGAGCAGAGTTTATCATTAATAAAAAATTAATAATGCTTCAAATAAATATCAATAGCTTGTAAAAGGTCTAATACAACAAGTACGTACCCAACAAAAAGTTTATAGTAGCTAATTAAATAAATATTCAAACCAATCTTCTAAAAAAAATTAGAAGCATCCGCCATACTTTGATTCCCAGTTTCTCGTTAATTTGTGTTGCCTGTAAAAACAATTAACATATTAGACGTATTAATCATAAAAATAAAAGTATAAAGATTGTTCATAGAAATACTTCAGAATTTTGTTGATTGATCAAACTTGATAAAACGGCAGCAAAATTTGGTTGAATGACCAGTTTTGATAGAACACCAGCTATATTTAGCACTAATCTATTCGTCTACTTATACACAGTATTTAGTAAAAAATATGTACACTAACAAAATATAAAAGCCTAATCCTTTATATACTAAATTATAAGTTACATGACCAATCAAATCATTAAATTCTGCCACGTAATTAGTGTTTACAAAAATTTTACAATATTAAAAATAAAATAATATTTAGAAAAAATATAACTGTCCACTATCTTTTTTTGTTTGTATCCTATAATATTTAGTATTTTTTCATTGTATCTTATATCTTTTATAAAACAACGAGTTCAACAAGGATAATCTTTTTTTTTTTAGCATTAATTTTGTTTGACACTAAATTGTTTTGTTTTAATTATTTAATTTATAATTTCAGAAATTATTTGTCGTGGGTGAGAAACTTTCAAGAAAGTTTATGGAACTTTGACATTTCAACGTGCAATTGATATGTAACCCACAATTTTTATGGACATTTAGATAAAATATTCACTATAAAACAAAACATGAAATAAACCAGAAAAACTTTAAACTAATATTCGTATCCACTAAATTAACTAAAATCAAAGATTTTTTAAAAAACTAATTTAAATTAATTTTATGTGTCGTGTTTATTCATAATAAGTTTCAATGATTTGTCAATGTATACACAATTAATTATGATAAATCAAAATTATTTTATACTTACAATTACTTATATATATAACTGAAACTTGGCTCTTATTTATAAGCGAAAATATACCGTACGAAGTACGAGATTAATACTAGTTAGTATAAAATGACCTGCAGTAGTAGCACCAACAAATCTGGACTTGACTTTGCAATCCTGAAACGTGACCGGGAACGATGATGCGTTTTTGTATAGAAAATAATATATCTTCTCACTTTATTAATTAACAAAAATTAAATATACTCCCTCCGTTTCATATTACTTGTCGTTGGAGGGAAAAAATTTCGTTTCAAAATAAATGTCGTTTTAGAGTTTCAATGCAAAATTCATTAATAAAATTCATAGGTAATTGTGTTTTTATTTTTCTATTGGTTGAAATATGGTTATGTGTATAAGTAATTGTGTTTTATTTTGAAAATATACAAAATCATATGTTTTCTTAATATGTGTGAATAAACCTAGAACGACAAGTAATATGAAACGGAAGGAGTATTAAATATACCAGTTATTTTAACCGTTACGAAATCATTTCATTAGCGTTAGTTAATGAAAGTGATACAAATATGTATTTCTTAGTATCACTTCTAACAAAACGAGGCTAAAGAACTGATGAGTTGACGTAAAACTGTATAATTGGCATCATTTATTATAAAGTACTCCTTCCATTTTAAAATAATCTATATTATAGTAAAATAAATTGTCTCAAAAAATTATATTTTTATTTTTTTAATACAATTTTTAGTAGGTAATAAAGATAAATTGTAAACTTATAAAAAAATATATTTGTTGAATTTTGATTGGTTAAAAGTTATTGAAAATAATTAATCACAAAAAATTATATATTTAATGTTAAAATTCAATATGTTTTATTAATATATGTGAAAAACTTAAAACATGTAACATTTTGAAACAAATAGAGTAATTCTTATTTGTGTCACTGATATTTCCGATACATTATAACTGATGCTATAGAACTCTCTTTTTGTAGTGTTGTTGTGATCAAGCCTGTCCGGTCCGAAGTTTAGGGTACATGTTGGGATCTAATCTAGGCTCCACACAGGCCAAGAGAGGCTTAGCCATGAACAAGTTTTCTTTCGCCTCGACAAGCTCAACTTTGCCCGTTTTGTTTGGAGGAATGGTCCAGTCGAACCCTTGGAGAAGTCTTCCCAGCAACGTAACAATCATATAGGTCCCAAGCTTTGTCCCAACGCAGCCACGCCTACCGGTTCCAAATGAAACAAGTCGCATGTCTGGCTCAGTCAACATCACTTCATCACCGGTCGTTAGGTGACGCTCAGGTTTGTAGATAAGTGGCTCGTCCCATGTTTTCGGGTTTCGACCAATACCAGGACGACTCACTAGAATATGACTGCCTGTCATATTTAAATTCAAGAGATGTTATATTGAACTGAGTAAAGAAAAAACTTAAAGTGATAAGAAAATCCATGTCATGATGCATTTCTTTTTTTTTTATATCGTAAACATAACAAAATGAACAAATACTCTAGATATATCAAGAACAATAATAAGTGAAATTTTGCTTAATCTCTTAAATGTTTAAACCGAGGCAACAATATAACATTCCTAAATTTGAGTAAATTTATGAAGTTGAAGGGAAAGAGGGGCACTTAAAAGTTAAAAAACGTTATTATCATGGTGTTTTTAGGAAAAATAAAATAAGAATAATAATAAGGAGATATAACAAAATTGTTCTTTCAACATGTTGGAACATAATTTATTTTTTAAAAGGCAATTTACTGGAAAAACAATAAATTAAAAGATAGAGAAAGTTAGTTTGAGAAAACATGTTTTAATGGATAGCACCTCCAGTTAATTTTCCTATTATTTATAGAAAAATAAAAGAGATATAAGAAATAAAGAAAATGTTATTAAAAATTATCATGGTAATTTAAGCAAAATAGTAACAATTACAATTAGGAGATATAACAAAATTGTTCTTTCAACATGTTGGAACAAAAAAGGTTATTTTAAGGGTAATTTACTGGAAAAAAACAAAAAGATAGATACAGTTAGTTTTGCGAAAACATGTTTTTAATGAATATGTACATCCAATTTTCCTCATTAATTTTAGAAAAAAAAAAATATATACCTTTTGGGACGAAATAGCCAGCGAGAGTTGTGTCTTGACGAGCCATGTGAGGGACGAGGAAAGGGTTGGTAGGGTGAAGTCTAAGAGTTTCTCTGATACAAGCTTTGACGTAATTTAGATTTGTTACATCTGATTCTTGAACTAGTCTGTCTTTGCCCACAACCCTATCAATCTCTTCCACTGCTTCTTCAAGAATCTCTCTTTGGTTCAACATTTCACCTAATGTCCATTCTATTACATTCACTGCATTATCAATGCCTACTACATCAAGATCCTGCATGCCAACAAGAAAAAACAACTTATCAACAATATATACAATCAAAATTAGCAATAATGAGTAGATTTTTAACACGAACAATGGAGAGATGTGTTATTTCTTCTGGCGTAAGCAGCGGCTTGCCCTTAGAATTTTTGAGAGTGAAGAGGATATCTAGCCAATCCTTAGGCACGTTCTTGTTTGCATCATAGTTCTTTCTCCACGACTCTATCTTCTCATCAACAATCATTTTGTTGTACTTAGAGATAACATCAACGGCTTCTCTTAACACAACCTCCTCGCCTTGAAGATTCCATCCTCTAAAGAAAGAGTAGTAATCAGCAATGTAAAAGCTGAAGAAACAATCAAGAGCCTTGAAAATGGCGTCAAAATGTTCTTTCTCCATCGGACCGAGGCTCCCATCCTTTGTTGTTTCCTTGAAATGCTTTCGACCAAACAAGAGTCTCATCTTCACATTGTGAGTGTGGGTGCATACGATGTCCCTTACGCTCACTAACCCACCTTTCTTGTATAGGTTAAGGACATATGCGAGGAGGTTGTCGGATTCCAAGTTTCTAACGTCACGTAGTAAGTCTAAAGCCTTTGTGGACATTAACTCTGACGTCATCACTTTCTTCATCTTCATTTGTCTCTCGCCGTACTCATCAAATACCACCCCCTTGTACCTATTGTTTAGGCAAAACTTAATCACTTTCACATCATGTATACTGTTTTATAGAAGACATGGCCGTCGTCTCGTATTATTTTTGAACCATGTTCAAAAAATATTAATAATATATTTAATAATATAAAAAATATTTATTATATTGTTAATTTTTTTATATCAAAAAATATTTAATAATATAATAAAATAATTTTAAAATTCATATATTTATTTTA
The DNA here is from genome assembly GCA_012274485.2 of Sinapis alba. NCBI lineage: Eukaryota > Viridiplantae > Streptophyta > Magnoliopsida > Brassicales > Brassicaceae > Sinapis > Sinapis alba. Next base: position 122,945 of record MU106370.1, on the reverse strand, counting down.
TATATATTTAACATCTCTTTTAAAAATATAAACTCTAAATTTAATAGTATATCTAAAAATTTAAAGTTTTATATCATAATTTATATATTTATGTTTAAATTTTTTAAACTTTTGTATATATTTTGATTTAGACCATGTTCGACCGCTCTTCTTGTACGTGCTGTTAGACGGCCCTGATGAAGAGATAGATTTTTTTTTTTTTTTTTGGACATCAAACTGCTATTTTAGTTCACAAACAATGAACATGGGTAATTCATATTATAATTTGTGGATAAATATCTCTATTATGAAATATAGTTACCCGCAACTTATGTATTCGGCGGAGTAAGAGTCCGGCCTGTCGGCAAACACCGAGTCTTTCTCCTTGACGACTTCACGGGCAATCTCATCAGACGTTATAGCAATGACATGAACACGACCGAAGCGGAAGCAAGCTATGTCCGTCTTCATATCATTCATCACACGAACTATCCACTTGGAAGTTGGTCTGTTCATGAGCATTCCCACTAAGTTCCCGATCATTGGAAGTCCCGGCGGGCATGGAGGCAGCTGCTTACTACCCCCATCACCCCCACGAAGAAGTCCTAAGAACCATTTTATGAGAAACAAAATACTCAGAGTGATAAAAAATGTGATATAAACATAGGTGAAATCATTATATTCCATCACGTATTCTCCCAAGTATCAGTAGGAATTTAATTGGGGTAGTTTCTTCTTTTGTTTGTTTGTTTTGTTTTGCATTCTCTAAACATACAATGTATATATTTATAAGGCTTTAAGGTATCTAACGTATAAATACTTTATATAAAAAATGTATAAGGTGATTATCTAGCGTATATTGACTCTATGTATATTTAAAAGACTATAAGGTGAATATCTAAATTTTTATAGAATGTATATATTTACCAGAAGCCTAATCGAGCAACCACATTGCAAAAGTGTACAAGTTGAGTATCTAAATTTATCCCCTAGTCTTTATTTGTAAAGTAATTTCACACATATTATTTTTACAACTACTTTTACTAAAAAATATGACATGACATACTATAAATAGTGACATGACTTATGACTTATGGTTAAATATGATATGGATATATTAAATGTTAATTTCGATTTATGTTAAACTTTTTAAAATATGGTAATAACTAATACATAATCATTAAAATAAATCTATTCAAATATGACATTAAATAATATAATTAAAATATATAATATTACAAAATTTCAAAATATTATTTAAGTATATTTTTTAATCATACAATTTTTATTGCTTTACAGTATTTTCAAAATTTTATACTTTTTTAAAATTAAAAATATTTTAATCGTAATACTATTTGATTCTTTTTTATATCTACAAATTTTAGAATTTTTCTTTAATTTTCTTTTTCGATAATGATACAATTTGTATATCATTTTATATTTTTATACAGGTTCATCTAATATATCTTAAAGAAAATAAATAAATGAAAATCTATCTAAAATTTTTAATTTTAAATATACAGATATTTATTCTTAAAATAAATTATTTTTTATTTTATCTTTATTTTATGTTTAAGTAAATCAATATATATATATATATATATTAAAGTACTGGTACAAAAGTAAAAAAAAAAAATATAGTGTATATAGTGTGACCAGAAAAACACCTAGTTAATAGTATTTTAATAATTTAACCATTTTAAATTTTAAAACACTTTAAATTAACACATTTTATGAGAGTATCTCATGAATATCTGAATCTTTCATTTGAGTTATTTTTTTCTTTTTCTTTCTCTTAATTTTTTTTTCTTGTAAAGTTTAGATACCCACAAACTATCTCTGAAATGCTCTAATATATATATAGTGTTCACACTTCACGCATGATTGTTAATTTTGTGTATGTGTATACACGAGATGTGTTTGGAGTTAATACTTAATAGTGCAATTGAGGTTGCGCCTTGCCAGGACTGGACTGGAGTGTAATTTTCTGCTTAATTATTTGCTAAAATTTGTATTTTTTTTTTTAATGTAATAACTTGTCCCTTGATTTCAGCTTTTTATTTTAGTTTGATTTTATTTTGACATAAAGTTAGAATTTAACGGCCGTAGAAGTTGCAATGATAGTATTAACCTTTTGTATTAATGGGGGTCGTTCTTGGGCCATGGAATAGATTGCACACATGTTAAAGCATTTAATTTCATGACCCTAAGGGTTTTTGGGCCCATGGTTAATTGTTGGGTATTAGGTTAATGAGTTAGTTCATTTTTTTTTTAATTTTTGGGAACTTGTGTGTTGGTCCTTCCGAGCATGAGGAAACACAAAACAATGTTGAATCCTAAATTAGTAAATTCACTTAGACTTTTTGGCGACTTTCAGAAAGAGTTATCTAAAAAGTAAAAGTCTGGATTTATAATTAATTATGGAAAATGGATGTTTTATTGATGATAATATCAAGAGATATCAAGAGTAAGCATTGAGTATAAAAGGTATATAAAGACAAGGGAGTAAGGTATATAAAGACAAGGGAGTATGAATATATTGAGGCTATAGTGTAGCTATGGAGAGACTTTAGATCCACTTTCTTTGACTTGTTCATTTTTTTTATAGGTCATTGGTGGTGTATCGTAACGGCGGCCTAATCTCCGGTGTATATCAGGTCGAAAATTAGGCATATTTATGGTGGTCTTCAAAGCCTTTAGTATCTTTATATAATGATTTGACTCTCCGAGTTGGACATGTTAGATTCTCTCATTCTAGGGAGGGCCTTGACCTTCGTGCCTATGGTTCCTTCTTAACCTTCGAGAGTACTCTTTTTGAGCCTTACCATGTTCGAATTAAGATCTCCAACCAAGTCTGGAATGGAGTGAAACAGATCTGGAACGGGGTGAACGATCTGAAACCCAGCTCCAACACTTGTACACTTGTATTAATCATTTTTGAGAATATGATCAATTAATAATTTTACCAAAAGAAAATGTGGTAATTAGCAAAGTGTTGGAAATCGAAGTGACAGTCACCGGTGTTCGCCGACTTAACTTTCTTTCCCTCGCCTTGAATCCTTCTTGCTTAGCATGTTCTGTTATTTTGATATTTTTAGTTCGCACATGTAACGTAGCCTACTGCTTTTCATGTTGCCGGAATCTTGTATTTTCTCCGATTTGCCCCTGTATGGGGATGAAGTTAATGTAATATACATATATATATATATATATATTTATTAAAAAAAAGAAAGAAACTACAATGTATATATAACGATTAAAAAATACAGTCATATACAATATTATAAAAGTTGAAACCCAAAAACTATGATGTTTTCTATTGCATACATCAGGGCTGGCCGAGTATATATGTGAATGATGGCTGTGCATCTATAATAGTTCGCATAGTGTTCTTAACGGTAAGGTATACAAAATGAAGTTTTTGTCAGATTTAAAATTATATTTTAATATGTCTTATCCTTTTGGTTAAAGTTTATTATTTTAAATAGTTTAACTAATTAGAACATTAGAACATGATTAAATGGGGTTTTTAGATGGGTTCTTAAGAGGATGGGTTTCATGAATAGTGTAAGAACCGGTTCTTAAAACTCTTAAATAAAAACTGGTTCTTAAGAGTTTTTTGCACTATTTGCGGGTCCCACTGACAAGTGGCGACCCACGATTGGTTCGTTTTAAAAAAAAAAATCAAACTAAAAAAAAAAAAAAACTAAAACTCCAAATGGGGTTCTAGGGTTAATCATGCTCTTACATGTGGCAAATAGAATAGTTAAGAGGTTTTTAAAACACTTCATTTTAGATACAAATTCTATTTCTCTCCTAATTTTGTTAATTTTTTTTTATTTTCTCTTAATTTAAGAATCTCACTAGCACACTGCTGTTGGACATGCTCTTATGATATCAAACTAGATCCGTAATTTAGTTACTCAAATAACTTTTTAACTTGTGTATCCACACCGGACACGTACGGTCGTACGGATTACACAGTTACATCAATTTACGAAACAAGAAACTTAAGCAAAGTAAATGAGAAGTAGTATACATTTTTTATTTTTGGGGACAAAAAAAAAAAAAAATTGAAAGAACATATCATACCTTCTGTGTTTCTTCTGCTGACTTATTATTGTAAATTGAAATTGTCCTTCCATAGCTTCTCCTTTTTGTTCTATGTGCCCATAACCTACAAATCTATTTAATCAAGCAAAGACATTGTAACCAATCAAAACTAATATTGGACCATGTGGGTTATAAAGAGAGAGAGACCGAGAGAGATGGGTTAGAGAGGGACAGAGAGTTTTTGGAACTGACCAATAGCTTAGAATGTACCATGAAACCTTGTCAGCTTAGCTAGAGATAGGCCCAGAGAGTACAATTTTTTATTTAAAAAAATGTATAAGCCGTTTTAATCCTCCCACTTATCCAAATCAAATTATAGCAAAAAATGCAAGATGAGAATAGAATACATTTTTGATTGATGGATTGGTACATGTATATATCTGATCAAATATGAGTAGGTATAGTTCATGAGAACTCAAGATTATATAAGAGAAGTCTATTATTACATAACCGCTTAATACAATATTGAAAGATGAGGTCATTCAACATGGCAACTAGGGCTCAAGAATGTTGAAACCAAAGCTCAAACCACACATCTTAAAATTGTCAATATTTATTTTCCTACAGACTTCCCTTTCCTTTGATATTCTTCATCATCAGTTAACTGCATAACCGAAGAAGACGCACCCATTTCGCCACGTGACGACCTCCAAGTTGATTCATCATCGTCTCTTATCACAACTGGAGAAGAAGGAGAGTATCCAGCAACACTCATTTCTCCACCTGAAGAAGAAGACTCCTCCACATTGACCCCAAACAGCCTCACCTTCTTCACCGTCGGTGGCTGAGAAGGAAGAGAAGGTGGTAACATTGCTGACGACGAAGTTAACCTCATTGTCGGAAAAACAGGATACGAGTCATAAATCAACGGCTCAGATCTACCAAGATTCCATTCATGATGATGATGATGATCCAACGGTCCATGAACAATTCTACCGTAACCATACCCTAAAAACTCCCTCTCTTGATAAAACTGCGGAAACCTCCCGTAACGCAGATAAGGTGAAGACCCCAACATCATCGGGTAATGATGATTATGGTTAATGTTTGTGATGGCTCTATGCCTCCAGTCAATGAACAATATGTTACTTCGTTTCTCCGGTTCGGTATCGACAGGGACATGTCCACGAAGGAACGAGACGGTGTCTCCGCTTTCGAGTTTCTTCTCCTTGACGAAACGGCTCCATCCTTTAGTCATAACGTAGCTTTGGCTACTGTTCCAATACGAGTAGCGAAACCTCCACAACTTTCCGGTTCTGTCTTCAAAATCCAGTACCGTCCCGGTTTGATTCTCTTCTAAAGGGAAGTAGTTCTCTGCATGTTGCTTTGGTATCACGAGCCGGTTTAGTTTCCCTACGTCGCTTGGTGTTAGCACTTTGTCGAACATGTGCTCTCTCATCGCCGAGTTGAAGTTGTTGCTGTTGCCGGAGCCACTAGCTCCGTTCTCGGTCGGTTCTTGGTCAGAGCTTGTCCTCGTCAACATATTCATTAAAATTATATATATAATATTATCGGTTCTTGAGATGATTGATGACCCAATTCAAGATCTTCAAATGGTGTTCAACTTTTTTTCTGAAAATGGGTTCTTCACAGGAGGATATATATGAACCAATTCAAGATCTTTAGGTATTCATTAATACATGAGATAATATTTATCAGAAACCAAATAAAACCCACAACATCAATAGTACTAGTATAACGGGTAATTAAATCGTATATTAAAATCAGAGAGTTTCAAAAAATAAAAATAAAAAAGAGCAAGTGAAGAACAAATAAAACCCTAGAATCCAGAAGAAGAAGACAGACGTACTCTTTAATTTTGCTTCTTCTTCTGATCTTTTCGTTGACTCCAAAACTAAAAAAAAAATGAAAATGAAAACGAAATCAATGGTTTTTTCAAGTTTATTGGGTGCTCTCTCTCTCTTTCTCTCACTTTCTCTCTAAATGATTTAAAAGAGTGAAGAAAAATAGTGGGTTGAGAGGTTTCTCGATGATAGAGATGAGAAACACATCTTAGAGAGAGTAAAAGGGGTCCATGAGTGGTGTGTTTGGGTCATGTGAGAGCTTCTTGTCCTTTTCAACTTAGCTATATAGACTTGGGGTAACTCTAGCTATTTATATAGATAGATATACGTGTATTGTGTATAGGTGTAGTAAGTGTGTAAAAGTTTTCTAGACTATTTTGTTTATTTTCCTCTTTATTCATATAAGATCTTTTGGTATTTACTGTTTTTGTTTGTTGTTTTTTTTACTAGTTATTTTTAGCTAATCAAATTAATTAGGGAGATCTGCAAAAATAAGCAAAAAAACAGACATGTTGTTCCAATACACATTTCTCATATTTTTCCTATTTTTTTCTAAAATACTTCCAACTGAATAATTAAGAAATAAAATAATTGATTTTATTTTTTAAAAAATTGAATAAATAAAAACATGGATTAATGTTCAATGTGATTGGTTCAATTTTTTTTTTGAAAGAATATTAATTTTTAAAACCATTTAAAAAATCTATATACTAATTTCAGAATGTATATTCTACATTTTGAACTATTTTTAATCTTCATAGAATGTAAAATTATATAACTTATATAATGATCTATTATTTGGTGGAAATCAATTACTATCATTTCTACATTATTTTTACGAAACTAGAATACATATTCAACTCTTAAATTCGTTATTATTTCTACATGATCAAAAATGTGTTTTCTACCTGTATACATCTACCATTCTTATATTTCTCTACTCTACGCAGAATACAAAAATCTGCCGCCTTGTGTTTATTCAGTTTTGGTAGAAAACATTTCTACTGAATCAGTTATAAAAAAAAATCCTAAGATCTATGGAATACAGTTACCATATTTATACTTTTATATTTTTCTCTAAAATAGAGATCTCTATTATAAAAGTGGATTTACTCCAATGTATTTTTTTATAATATAGTTTCTATGTTTTAAAGAAAAATGTAGATGAATGCTACTTTTTATTTTTATATTTAGATCTGAAAATAGTATATTTTTATATTTTTCCATAGAACTCTATTATAGAAGTATACATTGGAGCAAATCCACTTTTATAATAGAAATTTTCTATTTTAAGGGAAAATAAAGGTGGATTGGAAATAGTCTAAGTTTTTTAATTTTGGCATTCAAAAACTCTTTTTATGATACCCCTTTCTTCTTAGCTTGTCGTGTTCTTCTCTTACTGGTTTCATTATTTTCTTTTGTTTTTATTAGTTTTCATTTGGGTTAATATGTACAAGTTTTGTTAGTTGTGGTAAATGGACATCGAACGTCAATGGATTTATAGAAAGCTATTGGTGCAGAAATAGCAACAGAGTTGTTAAGCCTCTCCAATCTGGCTTTTCATTCTTCTGTTTTGTTGTTAAATGGTTTTAGACATCTAGTAAACAAAATAACATTGAGCACATGTAGTTGTAGTATCCTTAGTGTGACCCACAATTTACTAAACTAAACACCAACGTTTCATCCATATTCATGAGTTTTATCATCCAAAAACAATCCATCAACCCTGAATAAAAGTGAGCAATATAATTCATCACATCGGCATAACTAGTCAGGACTTTACAAGCCCCACACCCAGACAAAGAGAAATCAGTATTAATCAAAATCATCATCCTCACTCAGCCATTATACTGATTCGCAGGCCTCTAGATCAGCACCGGTCCAACATTTTCAATTTTTTTCTTAACGATCTAAGCTCACTTAAAACTTTATGTCTTTGTTATTCATGTAAAATTTTTTTTATGTCATATATACAACTAAATTTTTTGTTTAAAATATAAAGTCCAAAGCGGTCACTTCCCTAGCCTATGCTTAAGGCCGCCTATGCTCTAGATATTTTGAAGAGAGGAGCTTTTAAAGAGAAGGGATTAGAAGAACAATACTCTCTTTTTTTTACCCAATTTAGTAATTTTTTCTTTATGGAAAGCGAGGAAAAGGTCAAGCTCTCTAATAAATTGTTACTCAAGTTTTTTTTTATTATTGAAAAACTAAAGTTATTAGTTAATTCAGATCGATAATCACAGTTATTAATCTCAAAAACATAAGGCCCACCGTAAAACACTAAGTCTCAGTCTCTTGAACGATTCTCCAACAAACACTTGGCACTCACACTTTTAACTATATAAACTGAACGAGAAAATACAAAAGAAAATCAAAAACATTTATTTTCGTAAAAACAATGGCTATCAACAGAATCGCGATAGGAACATCAGGAGAAGCTAGCCATCCCGATGCGATCAGAGCTGCCTTCTCAGAGTTTTTCTCCATGGTTATATTCGTCTTTGCGGGTCAAGGCTCCGGCATGGCTTACGGAAAGCTAACCGGAGACGGTCCAGCTACACCTTCCGGTTTAGTAGCCGCGTCTTTGGCTCATGCGTTTGCGTTGTTCGTGGCGGTTTCTGTCGGAGCAAACGTTTCAGGCGGTCATGTAAACCCTGCCGTCACATTCGGAGCTTTCGTGGGTGGAAACATAACGTTGTTAAGAGCTATTCTTTACTGGATAGCTCAGTTACTTGGAGCAGTCGTAGCTTGCTTGCTGCTCAAGGTAAGCACTGGCGGGATGGAAACGGCAGCGTTTTCGCTTTCCCGAGGAGTAGAGCCGTGGAACGCAGTCGTTTTCGAGATTGTGATGACGTTTGGGTTGGTTTACACGGTTTACGCTACTGCCGTGGATCCCAAGAAAGGTGAGATAGGAATCATTGCTCCTTTAGCGATTGGGTTGATCGTTGGAGCTAATATTCTCGTTGGCGGTGCGTTTGACGGTGCGTCCATGAACCCGGCGGTTTCATTTGGGCCGGCTGTGGTTAGCTGGACTTGGACTAACCATTGGGTCTATTGGGTTGGTCCATTTATTGGTGCAGCCATCGCAGCTATTGTTTATGACACTATCTTTATGGGAAGTAATGGGCATGAACCACTTCCTTCTAATGACTTTTAACTTAGGTTTTTTTTTTCTTGTTTCTTGTTTGGGAAACAAGAAAACTGATGTTGTATATCCTACTATAGTAAGGGTATTTTGAGAGAGGTTGATTTTATTCATTCTCTCTCATGTTTTATTTTTAAATGTGGCTAAGATGTTACTTTACTGCTTTTGTGTTTTAAATAATTAACATACAATCTTGGAAAACTTCACATTAATTTTTAATAAGATGAAACTGATGTGCAGGGTTTATGTAGCATGTCACACGCAATAAAAACTAAATTATATGTGCCCAAGAAAAAAAAGAATGCCCAAAATTAAGGTGCAGCCATAATGCTGCATGTTTACCGATTAAAAATTGGAAATAGGCCAAGAGATCGAGATGTATAAACAAATAAGATACGTACAATCTTTCTAATGTATATTGTAAATGAAAAGTAACCAAGTTTAGTCTAGTTCATTGCCTGTCGACAATAAACTATGGGTTCGACTGGTGACAATCCGAAAACAAGAGGAATGAATAGGAAAGGAACGGAGAGGAATAAAATAATAGGAATGACAAGGAATGGTTGTTCCTTCTCAAATTTGACAAGGAACAATTTTGTTCTTTATTTCTCTGCAAAAAAAGGAATGAGAAGGAATACTTGTTCCTTGTGAATGATGATTTTTTTTAGGAACGTTAGGGAATACATTATTCTTCGTCGTTCCTTGGTCACCATTCACACCCTATATATATCACATACTCAGTTGGAAAAAATGAGAAAATCTTAAAATATATATTCTCACAAGTTGAATTAGAAGTTTCAATAATTTAGGAGATGATTAAATTTATCTTTTATAAATCGAGGGTTGAAAAGATTTTATGAAAATTAAGATAAAAATGAGGTTATATTTCAATTTAAGTAATTCTTTTACCGGAGTAAAAGTAAGAACAGAGAATAATGAGTATATAAGTATTGTATAATATTAGTAAAAATTGTTGAAGACGCAAGCAAAAGTTTGCAAATGTCAATAGTCTATTTTAAATTAATTGTTGGTGTAATTACTGATGTATGAGATGTGTAGAGTGGTACAGATCATGTAGATGCAAAATTATGAGGTGGAATTGAATAAATTTAAGGTGCAAGTTTATATCTAGAAGAAAAAAACAATAAAATAAACTTAGTGATCAAGTTTATACGTTAGAAAAATAATAAATACAATTTCAAAAAAAGAAAATTATACTTATTAATATGTAAATTATTTATATCCATGGTTTCTTTGGACTAAGAGTTTAAGAATGTGGAAATCACTATAAATAGCTATGTGACGTTTGTATTCTATAAGATACAAAAGCTGATTTTTTATAGAAGAAGAGTAAGAATAAAATAATATAATTAGATGTTGACAAGAAGAGTTGTTCTGTTTTTACTTTAGTTTTAATAAAATAGATGAGAATAATGAGGGGATAGTGAGAATATTTTTTTCAATCAGAGTAATATATGTTAGTCTCCCAGACACTATTCTTTTCTTTGTTCGTGTCTTGATTTGAAAATAGCGATACAATTATAACCGGTTTCGTCTTTTAAATGGTCCAAATATTACGATTCAGGGCCCATGTTATCTTAACAAGCAATAATATGGCCTACTATTGCTAATTATAAGTACATATAGTATTAATATATACCTATATTCGGCATGTAAAGCCCATTTTAGAGGCCTTTTCGACCGTTTCTGTTTTGGTTTGATGAAATACATTCATTATTATCTAATCTATTTAAAAAGTACAAATATAAATTACCTCTTAATTTTTAAACTTATTTACAATTGAAATTATTAATTAACTTAATTTTTAGAATTCTTTGTTTTCAAGTTTAATTAATGCATTTCCTTAAATTAAAGTATAACAAATTGTGTATAACTTATTTAAGTAAAATTTTCTATAATCATGCTAAATAATAAATTATACTTATTCAATGTCAAAAATATAATAAGATATTCATAAAAACGAGTTGGTTATTTTTTATTGGTATATTAACTATGTCCAAAAACACAATAAAGTTATAAAGATACATAATATAAAAAACAAAACTATAAATAATATATTAAATTATTTGATTGTATAAAAAAATATAGCCATAGAAAAAAAATTAATTTACATTAAAATTTTGATCCATAAAAATACATTTGCACGAATACACTAATCTATATTTTACAAATATAGTATATACCCTTGACGGATAAAAAAAATTATTTATTATAAATTATAAAATTATTATGTTTAGTAAATATATTAAACAATTATTTAATACAGTTAAAATTTTAAAATATATATTATTATTTATATAAGATCAATAATTTTTTATTTTAAAATAAAAATGAATACTCGCGCGCCCGCGCAAGCTCTAGTTACTACTCCCTCCGTTTCAAAATGTTACATATTCTAGATTTTTCACACGTTTTAATAAAACACATTAAATTTGCATAAATTTTTGTGATTATCTTTTTCCAATAATTTTAGGCCAATAGAAATCTGATAAGTGCAATTAAGTTTTTTGAAGTTTGCAATTAGTTAATAAAACATGCATTGAAAATGTAAAAAAATAGATCTTTTTGAAACAAAATTTTTCTTTAGAATATGCAACTTAAAGAAACGGAGGGAGTATTATTTATTAAAGACTCTCCCTCGAGTTATCCATACTTTATTTTTTATATAAATGATATTCTAAAGAATAACCTACTACCTATAATTTTCTTATATATCATGGCTAACTTTCTAATAATTAACTTATAATAATGCATGAGTGTTAAATCTTCAGTTAAATTCAAACTAGCATAACCAATAAGTTTTGTAAATAATAAAAACTTTTATTGTAAAATATTCAGTGTTTAGTTTTCTTTTAAAAAGAAATTCTATAAAAAGTTGGAAACGAAACTCTAGAAGTTGCTTCTCATTTTCTGAATGGATTAGTTGGTAATTAATGACGAGAAAGAAAAACAATCTATGGTCATAAAAAATATAAAAAGCATATACTATCTTTGAACTAAAATTAAAAGAAAGATATTTGGTAGTGCACTCTTTTTCCCTCTTTCATGCCAACTCTATAGTAAATTATTTATCAATTTGCAAAGATAATTTAAAGAGAAGATAAGAATGTTCAAATCATCTAGTGGATAAAGGAAAAAAAAATCACCAAAAAAATACTTTCGTAAGGCTGCTAAAATCTAGTAGAATGTCGAGTTCATAAAGAACATTTAGTATATCACAATAAATTGGTATCGAAACTCAATATTCCATGGTTTTTGGTTTGAGCAGAGAATTTTTAGAGTAGATAAGCAATCTAAATCTCACATTATCGACTGCGTTGACATTTATATCTTCTCTCAACTGTTTAAAAGCTTGGTGTCTAATATTGCATGAATATCATTTACAAAATTATCACCATATCTTATTCTTATTTACACGTATCAAAATTATACATTATTTTTAAATTTTACTGATTTAAACATATTTAAGTATAAATCATTCTCACGATGAATTATATAAGTATGTCTTTAACTCTAATCAGTTAATATTTTAAGTTTTTTATGCATCACTATCTTATTTTTAAAATCAAAGTATCAAAAAAATTGTTTATTGGAAAACTGTAATTTTCCCAAAGAATTCCTGATATAATAAATGATAATTGAGATAGTAGTATAGAGAAGAGAGGGAGAGAAAAATAGTTAACTATTAAAGCTAATTATAAAGGCCTTTAATGCAATATAAGTTGACGAAAAGGGTTAATTATAAAGGCTACAATTATAGAGGAACACTATGTGTCTTGTCCATTAACCCACCTACTGATATTTATCTTTTTTGAAAGCATTGCCTCAATCATGCAAAAACTACTTTATTTATAGCTTTCTAATTAGTTTTATATATAGTTACGTCAGGCGCTTTTGTATATTTCTTTTGATAAAAATCAGGCGCTTTTGTTTGGTGTTACAAATCGGTATTGCCTTCTTTGATTGCGCCTGAATTCAATAATAATATGTAAAGCTGACATAAAATTTGGAATCCGATATCCTAATCGAAAAATTCGTTATTTAATTTAAAAAATATTAAAATATCCGAACGAATTTTGTTTAGTGGTATAAAAAATATTAGAATCCAAAGTGTTACTAATCGAATCCGAACAGATAATTTAAAATATTTAAAATTAATAGTTAATATAAATATTTTTTAAATATAAAAATATTTTAAATATGTAATTTAATATTTAAGATAATATAATATATATAAATAAATTTTAAATAAATATTTTAAATATTTAGTTAATCATAAATAAATATTTTATAATTTACTCATTAAAGTAACAAGTATTTTATTTTCATAAGGTAAACTATGTTGTTTATAAAACATATTTGTTTTGATATTTTATTTAACATTCTATAGTTATTTTATTAATTTTATGTAGGTTGGATTAATTTATATTCAATTTAGGTATTTTGTTTTATATTTTTTTTACTTCAGATATATCTAAACCGAATCAAATTGATATAACCCAAATTCAAATGATATATAGTTACTTTATGGATTTTATAATGTAACTAGGTGTTTCGCCCGCATATGCAGGCATAAACATTTTATATAAAATTAATAATTTTAAATGATAAATATTTAGTTATGTTTTTTTTATAACACAACTTTCATTAATCCTCAAACACTTGAACCTGAAGTGTTATTATATGAAGCCGACCCATACTAGTAAAATTTTAGAATGGAATCTAGGAATCAAAACCAAAAAACCTAAAAATTCAAAATACTTAATCTGAAATCGAACGGATATCCGGATATCCAAACACTAATACCTAAATATGTATCAAATTCCGAGACTTGTCTCTTTCAAATTGAACGACCAAAAGCTCCAATATGACCAAGCTTTTTTGACGCATTTCGTTTATAGACTAAAGATTATTTCTGTTTTCATGAAATATATGTTTTGGGTCTCGTCCATTTGCAAAGACTTTCTGTATCCACTAACTTAAGTAGCAATTATATAAAGTATGTATAAACTCTTTCTTTCCATTTGTAAGAGAATCAAATAACTGTTTTAAGATAAATCACCAAAAGTTAGCAGTTGAGCAATACATAATTAGTAAACCATCTGTAAGGACGTCTCAAAGCTACTCTCACAACGTTATCAGGAATATAAATTTTGTAATGTTTAATCGTAGGCAATTAGACAATTTTAAAATCAGTAAGATCAATATGAAAACTTTTCACTTAATCTTATTAAATATATATTTATATTTATAAAATTGTAGCATATTTAGTGCTATAGATTTTTAATCTTATTAGGATTTCTTTTACTATCATTAACTGAAACTATAGATATAAAAAAGAGAATGTTCTATGAACTGTTTATGTTCATACTTGTAGTGTGATTAGTAAAAAATGAAGTGGAGAAAATGAAAGTTTACCTTTCTTCTTTAATGATGCAGAGTAGTTCAGCTCACAAAAATCTTTCGATATCACTCGAAGTTACTATTTCTACTGGTAATACCTTCTTTCAAAAGGGTAGAGGTACCAAATTCAAGTATATAGAAATGTCAGGTTCAAATCTCAGTAGTTGTGAGGAGAAGATTAAACAACCAGCTCTTATCACAGACCTAAAGAGATTATGGTTTAAAAAGAAAAAAAATTGATATAAAAACTTTGGGTGACTTTGAGAAAATAACTACTCTTATTATTTTTAGAGCAAATAATATTATGGTTTTAACATCAATTATTTCCTATGTATGAACCAAAAAACCGTGATTCAATACATATTTTCAAACTTGATCATATCATTATTTGTAATATCTAACCATCAATTATCTGTAGATCCAGGGCCGGCTCATAAGGGGGGACAAGCGGTGCGACCGCCCCGGATCCAAGCTCATGTCCTCCCGTATATTAGAAGTTAAGGGGTCCAATTTTTTTTACAAATACATATTTTACATAGAAAAAATAAAAAATAATTAATAGAATTAAAAAGGTCCAAAAATATTTTATATGTATAATAGTTCTATTTACATCACAAAACATATAAAATATTACTGATTTATTTTTAAAATATTAAATAAATATAAATTTTTTAAAAAAAATTTTTTTTTGCCTTAGGACCCTTAATTGGATTAAGCCGGCCTTGTGTAGATCTTTACCGCTCTCTCTTGGTCTATGGATCTCACTTTCATCTAATGGGACCATAACAAGAAATTCAAATGAATTGTCTGCAAACTTGTAAACCACCACTTGGTATTTTTACCATATTTTGTCTTCATAATTGATACAATTTTGTAAATTACTTTTTCTAAGTTACCATCAAAAACTTCCTACCTAATCACGTTTTTTTTTTCATCACACGTGATCTAATATTCAAAATTAAGGTGGTTTGGGAAACTATACCTAAATAGAATAACTAATGTAATATAACTTCCTATGTAAGTTTTTTCGTTATATTAACTAATGAATCTGACGAAATAATTTCAAAACGGAGAAGATAAATAATGAAAATCATTGAATCTAACATTTAGTCTTGACAACTCATTTAGTTCCATAGAAAAGCTTGGCCATATACCCAGATCTTGAATCATTATGATTAATTCATTACAGTTAATATCAAATACTTGACATGCCGATATTTGTAATATACACTTCACTATTCAAGATAACGCTTCAAATTCTGAATATAGAAGTGACATTCTTTTTTTTTTTTTTTTTTCTCATTAGGATTCTTCCATGTCCAGCTACAATCACTAAAGATTGCGTTATGTATCAATAAACCGTCAAACATACAGACCTCTGAGATGTATTTTGTGTAGTAGGTTGTCTAACATGATATCTTTTATTTTGATGTTTGCTTCAAACCATGTATGGCATTCTGACTTCACATATTGAACAGTTTTCAATGGATCCATGTTTATACTTCTGAATAATTTTTCATTCTTAAATTTTCAAATATACCAAACTATCTAAAGATATAAATTTTTATCCAAATCAAAGTCTTCAATATTATTCTTTCACCAGAAAAGACTGTCTAATCACATTTAGTTATAGAATTTTCTCATGATAAATTACATAAAATATAAATATGTGTTCATAACATATGTATTCAAATAAATTATTATAAGCTTTCCAAATATTTTTTTTATAAGTTTTTCTTATGCATCGCCGTATTTTCCACAAAGGAAATCAGAATATTTCAGTCACCTTTGTTCATGAAGTGTTACATCAAGACTATCACTTTCAATAGTGTCCACCCACGTCATTTCTCACTCATATCTCAATGAATTAAAAACAGGTATAGACTCCAATGTGCATGATATTTAATATATGATGTGGAATTTGATAATAAATTTTTAATCATATTAAATTATTGCATGTTTAAAGAAACCAAGATGATATTTTAGGGATCAAATGTACAAAAGAGACTACTTCACACAACAGTTCCAGACAAAATGTGCTTGATTATTGGTTTATACCGATCTAATAATAAAAAAGCAAATAAAAACAATGTAGATTAATTAAAGAAAGAGTTAAGTTACAAAACATTCACAAGATTTAGAAATCACGAATCAGAAAATAAAACATGAATATAAATACTGTTCTTGAACTCAAATTACTAGTTTATATCTAACCCACCTTTTGATATAACTATTTCTGTAATAGAAAATTTTAAATTTTCATTTGAACTTATAAATTTAACATAAGTTATCAACCTTCAAGTTTGATATGTTATTGTTGGTTGAAGAGAATGTGTACATCTATGTCTTTTCAAGAAATCTATCAACACTTTGATTAGTAGATTAATCCTAAAATCATAAATTGGTGGTCAATTTAGTTTAAGCAGCTGAGAGCAACGATAAATCAAGAACAAAAATTACACTCACGTAATCAAAATAGGCAACCACAAAAATATATTAAAAAAACATATTGCATAATGAAACTAAAACTTAAAAACGGGGGTTCATGAATCTTTTTAGAAATGCAATCATATATATGTCCCTCTACAACGTAGAGCAAAAAGGCTACTAAAACTATAAGTGAAAATTCGTAGCCAAACAATGGCTAATAATGTATAAATGTTTGAGGTTGAATGGATCAAGTCTAAGCATTGATGGATCGATCTGTGTTACCTCATAATATATATTTTTCTTGTAAATATTAGATTGATTAATGGGAGTTTTGAAAGTAAGACTTCAAATTTGAAGTCAAATGTAAAAGTTACTTGCCTTTTTTTTAAAAAAACAATATCGTTTGTTCTACTTATTTTAGAAGTTTAAGTTATCACAAAATATTATAATTATTTTTTATTAAAATGATTGTTTTACTTTAATATTGTTACTATCATTTATACACCAACCACGATGAACAAACAATTTTAAATGTACCTAAAATTGATATCTACATCTATATATTCTTATTTCTTACACACAGAAACCATTTCTCTTTCACTTTTCTTTTCATTTTATTCAAAAATCTCAACCTTTTGATTTTAAAAATTATAAGCTTATGGGAATTACTCAAGTTAATGTTTCTTGGTTAAGAACAAGTCACTCTAAAAAAATGTTTGTAACACGAAAAGATTACAAGGAAAATATTCTTTGTAAAATACAAGTATATTACAACAGTTTTACGATGAACATGTATTTTTTGTCGTAAAATCTTTGTAAAATTACGGGAAAAGTTTTTGTTGTAAAGTACATATACAATTACATAGATTGTACGAGGAAGAAGAATATTCATCGTAAATACCATGTAATTTTAGAAGTCTATTACGACGAATGTTACTACTATTTTTAACAACAAATTTAGAAGCATACCTATATTTTTTGGTGAAAACATATTTTAAGTGTGTTTTACCAAACTAATTTTGTTGTAAATTAGTTGTAAAATTTTGTAAAAAGAATTGTAAAATACTTGCAAATTGTTGGTAGAGTGACATAGACATTACTCAACGAGTTATAAACATTCATGTAACAGGCAAGTTGTACACCTATCATGTTGAAAGGCAATAAGATGTTATGTCCTTGTCGAAAGTGTAAAAATATAAAATTTACCCCTAGTGAAACTGTATGAAAGCATGTAGTAAACATATGTTTTACACCACATATGGTTATGGTGGGAATGAAGCTAGTAGTAGTAATAGTAATTTTAAGAATGCTGATAATAATGAAGAACTGATTCATTTGCATAATGAATATAGTTATCACCAGGAGAAGCATATGGTAGATCATGATAGAGTTCACGACATGATTACTAATGCATTTTTAGAAACTACTGAAACATTAGCTGATGAAATTAGAAATGTTTAAGAACCTAATTTAAATGTAAAAAATGTTTTATGAAATCCTACTCCAGATCAACAAGTCTACACTGATTATAAAGAAGATCTTTCTAAATTATCTCTAATAGCTAGGGTGATAAATATTAAAACTGGTCATAATTTACTTGAAAATTGCATGGATGCATGGTCAAATTGTTTAAAGAATATTTACAAAATACAATGTGTCAGCTAAAATTTATTATGAGATTGAGAAATTGATTTATAATCTTAGATTGCTTTCAGAGGTGATAGGTGTTTGCATCAACAATTGCATGATCTATTGGAGAGATGATAAGAAGCTAGAAAAGTGTTGACTCTATAATAAGCCACAATTCAAATCGCAAGGACGTGGACAAAATAAACTACCATACCAAAGGATGTAGTACCTCCCAATTACATAAATGTTATACAGATTATATCAATATGAGAAGAGTGCTGAAGTGATGAGAAGGCATGCTAAACATGTTCAAAAGGATGGAAAGGTTGCTCATCTATTAGATACAAGAGCGTGAAAACATTTCAAACGGTACACCCAGATTTCGCTAGAGATATTGAGATGTTTATCTTGGGTTATGCAAATATGGATTTAGTATATTTGAAATGTTTGGGAGACAATATTTTTTTGTTACCAGTCATTCTCATGCCGTACAACCTGCCATCGAAAATGTGCATGGAACAATAATTTATATTCTTGAACATAACAGTTTATGGTCCGAAGCATCCAAAACGGTTCCTACATGTTTTTCTTCAATCACCAATACAAAACCTGAAGGATTTGTAGTCATAAAGGGTATGGGATGGGTTCTTCACTTATTGGATGAAGTCTCACTCAATCTGAATAGCCTCCCATGCTCTGCTTCTCGTATGACAAGGGATGAGAACAGTAATTCTCTGATTGTTCATACTACCGAACAAAAGTCTCACTCTGGTTTCCATTTAGAGATTGTAAGTGTTTCGATAAAATGTTTAATTTTATGTTGTTAATTTTTATTTATTTTTTATTTTCCATCTATTTTTAGGTCGAAAAGACATGAGTACTACCATCTCTATCATAGCTGTTCAAATATACTCACCAGTCACTGAGTGTGAATTCTGTGGATCTTAGGTCCGAGAAGATCTACCACGACATTGGCTTCTCAAATTGAAAAGCGCAAAACAGAGCTGGCCCAGCATAGGTTCATAAAAACATTCTCATACCCTAAAACCATTGAAATGGGATACCCTTCTCATTTTCCACATAGGAAATGGACAAAATCTTCGAAAAAGTAATCTAAATATTTTAATTATTTTAAATATTTAGTAATTATATCATTTAAATTAATATTTTTCTTTATTTTTAGATTGTCCTTAGAAAAAAGGGACGGACAATGATGTCTCGAGGGTGACATTGTCTTATTATCATAGAAAGGATGTGGACACCTCTCAGCTGAAGACTGTATGACTCAGACGCAGTCTCGATTGGACTCCCTTGAAGGTCTTCTCGACATCCTGGCGGCTGGAAATCCATAAATGGAAAGGTTATTAGAGCTTAGACGACAACATTGTAAGATTCCAGATCCACCACCCCGTTCTGCAGAGGAGGAGACAAAGTTAGCAAGAATTAGCAACTCAGAGTTCTTCAACAACGTCCAATACGACAACCCCTAGGCTTTTTGTTTTCTTTGTAATAAATTTAAATATTTAAAAAATTATATTTTTAAAATTTCAGTTATTTTTTATAACTTTATTTGTTTTAATTTAATTTAACAATTAAGTTTAATTATTGATTAAATTTTATTTATACAAAACATAAATTACAACAATTACGTCGAGGATCTTGTTTAATACTCGTAAAATTTATAACCACTTTACATGAATATACTTGTAAAATCCTTGTAATATTTACAATGAGTTTATAAGAATATTTTACTAAATTCATTGTTAATATTTACGAGGATTAAACAAGGATATCTTAAAAAATTATGAATATGGAAAATTTTTATATTAATAAATGATTTTTTTTTAAGAATTGCAATTATTTCTTTTCTATAAAAATATAAATTTACTACTAAAATTTATCTTTTTATTTTTTTTGTTAGGTATAAATTTACTTTCCAAATTTATCATAATCAAACTTAGAATTTCGTATCCACATGATTTGTACCACTTCACACGTCTACTGCATACTAAATCATGCATACTACATCAGCGATTATTTTAAAGCAGATTATTATCTACAAACTCTTAATTGCATCTTCATTTGTTTGTCTTAAATTTTCTCTTCTATTTTTTGTACCTCTTTTATTTGATGTGAAGTGAAAAGAAACAAAGGTTCCAATTGCCGAATTTTCTTAGTGAAATATTCTTTAGTCTAAAAGGAGGCAACTCTTACATCGAATATAAATAACGATAAACGTGTGTATGCTTTTATTTGTTGATTTAGTCGAGTTTTGATTTGTCAAATTTTGGATCACAAACCTTAACATGCAACCATTATTTATTTCAGAAAAAAGATATTTAAATTTACGATATAGGAAATTTCTTGGCCATCATTATTAATGGGTCGATTTGTTTGTGGCAAATTTGGCATGTTAGCTACGTCCAAATTATTTTGTGATAGTTACATGAAAAAAATAAGAGTAGTTCTTGGGTTCACCACCCAATCAAAATTTGCCACATCACAATATATTTTTAAATTAAAAAGGTGAAGATAAATAAAAAACAACATAGATTTAAAAAAATTACGTTGTTAACACTGTCGATAAAACCTTAAACCTTAAACAATAAATAATAAACTCTAAACCCTAAACACTAAACCCTAAACCCTTGGGTAAACCTTAAACCCTTGGGTAAACCCTAAACTCTTGGGTAAATCCTAAACCCTTGGGTAAATCTTAAACCTTTGGGTAAATCCTAAACCCTTGGGTAAATCTTAAACCCTTGGGTAAATCTTAAATCTTAGGGTAAACCCTAAATAGTAATAATAGGGTTTACTTTAGGGTTTAAGATTTACCCAAAGATTTAGGGTTTATCCAAGGGTTTAGGTTTATCCAAAGGTTTAGGGTTTACCCAAGGGTTTAGGGTTTAGAGTTTAGTATTTAGTGTTTTTAGGGTTTAGGTTTTTGTGTTTAGGTTTAGAGTATAGTGTTTAGGATTTAAGGTTTTACTGACGGTGTTATCAACGTTAATTTTTTTTTTGTAATTTCACTTATTTTTCTATTTTTTCTAATTTTTTTTTAAAAAAAAATATAATATGACATGTCAATTTTTGATTGGAAGATGAACCTAGAGGTTCATCCTAGGGGGTGAACCCAAGAAAAACTCAAAAAATAAAGGGGTGCTTTTTAGAAAGAGAACACACAAACGAAACCTTCATGATATTCATTGTCGTATATGATGTGGCTGAAAACAAACTCAATTATTTTGATCTTATTGATCAGTGATCAGTCACGTTATTAAGATCCCATGGTCAATAAAGAGTCTCAAATTGTATCTACCTCCCCTTTTCGATTCCCTTATATATAATTATTACAAGAGTATACGTAATTCATTTCTCGACTTTAATAACTTTTATTTTCATGTCATAATCTAACGGATTCTGACATGTGTTATGGCTTTCAATGATAAGGGATAAAAAATTCATGTGGGGCTCGCCATGCAAAAGGGTAAGTAAAAACTATAAAGTTATATTTAGCTAACGCCCCCACGAAGTAAACAAGAGACGTATCAATTTTGTTATGTTTTTTTTTGTTCAGTTGCAAAACTGGCTACCAAATTCTATTTAGTAAAATTTTATTGATTATTAATATTTTCGATGGTAGAAAACATTGATGTTTAAAAAATACACGTAAGCAAAAATACCATAGAATATTTTTTCTGAAAACTACACGTAAGCAAAACAATATTAGTTATAACTGTGGATAAAAATACAAAAACACTTGTACAGTTTACAGTATATTATAGATGGTTTCAGCACAGATTTTTCACTTGTTTTTATCCTTAAAAATCTTCTTCTTTTCTTGGTTTAAAATGTTATAAGAATTATATTGCTTTTACAAAAAAAAGAATTATATTGCTTTTTTTTTTTGAAAAGAATTATATTGCTTTTCCAATCCTTTCGTGTGCCATTCCTCAGCAGTGTTATAAAGAAAAAGCAAAGCAATACACCAACTTCTTTTTGTTTGTTAAATATATTTATTTAGTAAAGTATAAACAATATAACATGAAAAGATGAGGGAAAAGAAGAAGGCACAGTGAGTGGGGGCCAGTTTATAATCGTCTGTAAATAAATAAATAAGCAAAGCATGCACATGATTGATTGTTATCGTTGTTTACAAAAAAAAATAGTGATTTATATTATTATTTGAGAAATAATTTGCTGACTTGTGATTATTTTTATGATTTTAAGTAATTTATTTATTTATTATGTTTTATTAGTTTTTATCTAAATGATAAATTTATTAATTTATTTTTATTATTAAAAACGACATTTTCTTTTATTATGTGCCATAAAAAGGTTATATATTATTATTATTTTGGTAAAAAGTTCTAAATTAATACCAACATAACACCAAATATACATAAATTAGTATGTAAAAATATTTTAATTATTTTAATATAATAATTAGACAAATAGTTGCGCTTAGAATCAGTTCTTATTATTATATTTTAAAATCATATTTATTACCAAATATTTTTAAATTATATTTGTTACTGAATATGGAACACAATCAATTTTTATAATTTATAGTTTAACAATAGTATTGATAATGTATAAGTTATATTTATCATAATATATGTCATATTATAATAATATGTATTTTAATACATAGAACTATGATGCCGATTTTATATTAGTATTCATCTTAACATTTCTATTAAATTACAATAATTTGCCAATTTTGTTATAGTACATATATTTTTCATCATATACTTAATGGGTAATACACAAAAGACTTACAAAACTTCTCAGTAAAAATATAACATAACAAAGTTATGTCTCCAAAAATAATACCTCTTACAAGTATAACAAAAAAAAAACTCAAATTTTTAATAGATGTACGTAATTATTACTTTTAGTTTATATGTAGTTAGTTATAAAAATATACAGTCGACAAAAAAAGTTATAAAAATATATCTTTTGGCTTTGCTAGTAAAGATTTTTTTTTTTTTGTAACATTTTAAAAAGGGGTGCAACACGAGAATTTCCTGGGAGGTCACCCATCTTAGTACTATTTTCGCTCAAGTACGCTTAACTGCGGAGTTCTGATGGGATCCGGTGCATTAGTGCTGGTATGATCGCACTCGGCTTTGCTAGTAAGGATATAATATGAAATAGTACAAAATGGTCAAAACTTCTAAAGCTTAAAACTTAATAATACAATATCAAAAAAACTTTAAATTGATTATTAGAGATGATTTACCTACAAAATTTAAATACTAAAAATTATAATAAATTTAAATAGGAGCAATTCTCAGAAATAGTCTCATTTTAAGTTTTTATCACAAAATAGCCTTAAAATGATCAAAATAGTCTATTTTTGTTTTGATAATTTTATTTTTTATTTTTTTGAAATTTGGAACCTAACCCCAAAATTCTACCTTTTTAACTTTAAACCGTCTATAATAGTTAACCCTAAGGATATAAGTGTATATTTACCTCTTTAATGAAATAGTTTTGTCTTTTTTTCCCTTAAAATCTATTTCTGTGATAAAAAGGTTTAGGGCTATTATAAAATATTTTCTTTAAATATTGATGAATATATATTAGTTTGTACAAGATACATACAGTTACTTAATTGTTAACTATTTATGTTTTTATATATGTTTCATACAAGCTGTTTCATACAAGGAGATTCTATATATTGTGTATATTCGGCCGTTGTTTCACATAATCCACCAGAAGTTGAGATTTAATTCTAACATTAAATTTTAACCCGTGTTTTCAAAATGTGAAATTATTTATTTGTTGAATTTTTTTAACTTAATGGAAATTATTAAATTTTACATGATTTTCTTCTCATACATAATTTATCACTAAATTTGTGTATATAATTTATTTTAATATTTTGGGTGGGTTAAATTATTATCTTTTGATGATAACTTTGAACCACATTATACATAATTATATTTAAATGTATGTTGTGTTCTAATCCATATTATAACACAATTATATCCTGTAGGTGATAAGAAACCCGTAAAAACTATAATAGTAATTTAATACATCATATAATAAAATAATAAAATTATTAGTTAATTTTATATTTTATTTTTATCAATAATTTTATGTATATTGACCTAATTTTTAATATTTAAATTTTTATAAAATTATTCAATAAATTATTTTGCTCTTTAAAACTGAAGTATATTTTAAGATTATTGAATTTGAGTTATTTGTTTTGTATAATTACTTAAATTTAATTTTAGAATCTATAAAATATTTGTTATGTTAAGTTATTTAACAATATTTATTATTTGGTGTAGTAATTTAATTATGCTTATGATATTTCATGATACCCCAGATTATTCAAAAAAAAAAAAAGAGATAATACACAATTATTATTCCCATTTCTGTAACAGAGTAAATACTATTCTCTAGGAAAAAAATTACTCTTACAATTTCTCCGTGGAAGGGAAAAACCTAATAAAAGGCACTCAACCTTTTAACTATTCACCAGGTCAAGTGGATCCTTTAGGTTTTGTGATGTGGACGTCTTCAATCTTCTTTATGATTTGATCATATTTCCCTGTGGCATGCACTCTAAATCAGCTGTTTTAAAACATTCACTTTCAGTTCACAAGAGTCTCTAACCAAAATATTTTCCTTTTTATAAATATTTTTTTCTAAATTTTTTTTTGTTGTTGTTTCTATTTTATCTCAGAGAAACCACAAACCACGACCCCAAAACACATTATATCTCTTTCTTTCTTCAAGCAAATGAGGTAGAGGACCGCATTGCCCTCGAACCAAATGAGCTACAAGATTAGGCACCATTCATCATTGGTCTTAGAAAACTAAACTGAGTCCAAAAAAACTGACTTATTTGGTGATATACTTATATAGTTATAGGCTTATAGCTAAATCACTATAATAATTTGGGCTATTTATATCTTAGTACGGATTTGCTTCAAGATTTTTTTAGAATGTTTTGTTTATGTAACAGGAATTACAATGAAGAATTCAGACAAATAAGTCCATTTTCGATACAATTTATTTTTTTGAAAAAAGATTACATACCCAAATTGAGCCATTGAAAAGTAAAATTCAAAAGTTTAAAGATTGCAACACAAGTGAGATTATTCTCCAATAGCAATCAAATGATCACTTTCTTCTCTTCTTCATAGATGAAAAAGAGGGCTTAGGTAAGTGGATCAAGGAGTCATGGGGCTAACCAAAAGACGGCCTAATTTATTAACATTTGTATGGTCTTCCTCTTCCTTTGCTTCTCCCACTGCACTTGTAGGTAACTTCACGATCTTAGAGTCAGCTATCTGTTTACTCTTACTCCATAGAAATAAGTATAAACCGATTACAACCACCACAGATCCAATAACGCTGCAGCCATAACAAAATAATAATTTTGAATTAGAAACATGTAGACGATACAATTTTCAGACGTTTATAGAGTTATGTAGTGAAATCAATTGATTACTAATTGAGTGGTCAGTGATTCATGTTATTAATCCTATTTTAGTTATAGAACACAAACTATTTTTAAACAGAAAAAGCTCTTTAGCTAATATTTTAACATCTTATACTCTCAACTTAAAAATGTTAATATATATTTGTCACCCTCCATCTATAGTTACGTCTATTTTGGACAATAAACAGTTAAGAGATTATAGTTGAGGAGTTATATAACTGAGGACTTGTAAAATAATTTATAAACGCTTGTAAAATTAAATAAAAGTTTATAAAATCATTAAAATGAATAATTTTCTTAAAAATTATTTAGAAAAGCTTCCAATTCAAAAATAGTTTACAGGTTATCTTCCGATTTAAAAATATTTTAGGATTTATCTTCTGATTGAAAACCTCTCAACTATAACCACCCAAGAATGTGAGATTTGTAATTATAGTAAATATTGGCATAGTTTTGTTTTACCTTCCTAAATAAACTATACGATGAAGTATCAAGAAATCGAACAAAGTTGCGGACATAAGTATGACAGGACTGAATGCTGATGTAAATACAGGTCCACGTTTTTCGATACACCATGACATTCCCACCGTAGCTATTCCTTGTGAAAACACACCCTATAAACAAATATACACTTAATCGATCAATCTTTGGTTATCGTATATATATATAATATGTGATGTATATATACCGCTATAATGAGGGTGATGATGGTGAGTTTGTCTCTGAGGATCCAATCTTCCACATCTCTAGTTTTGATCAGGCTAAGAAGAGCACACTGAAGCGTACCAAAGACCGATAAAATAACTGTACCCGAGTATGGACACGGGTAGCTCAACTGGATCTTGGCTTGTATAAGCATCCAAGAACTGAAAAATGCAACTCCTATGAATAAAAGAAAACAGCCTTTAATCCAATTCTCATGTCCTTTGTGGATGTTTGAAACCATTGCATGTTCTTGAGGGTTCGATAATGGAATGCCTTGGTACATCGTAAGAATTAAAGCTCCTGCTAAGCTTATGATAGGTCCAAGACCGACGCCGTATCCTGCTTTTGTTTTCATATTTAGCTTCTCGAATCTGAATTAAAAAAATCAACATTAACATGTGTTAGATTATACACTTGAAATGATAACATGTGTGACATTTTTAGGTTACAATTATGGTTATAATAACAAGTGTACCTAAATATTAAAGCCATAATGAAAGTGATGGAAGGCAATGTGCCCCAGAAAGCAGATCCCAAGGTGGCAGAAGTGTAGCTGAGGCCAAGCAAGTAGAAATACTGCGATAAACTCGCCCTGCCAAAAAATGCAATAAAAATTAAAATGAATCTACACACAAAGAAAAGAGGGATTTGAATTGTATTAAAGTATGAGTTAAGGGACTAAGCCTGAAACTTACCCAAAAAGAGCACTGATGAAAAGTTGAAACGAGACACTTGCTGTTAGCTTAGGCCTTGTTTTTCTGACCAAATCATGAAAATCGAATATTTATTTTGTCCGCGACACAAAATACAATTATTAAAATCGAATATTTATTAAAACATAAACATAACCTATTGATATATGTATGATCCAATTATTTAAATACAATTATTAAAATCTTTTATTAATCATTTAAGAAAAATATTATACAAAAAGCAAAATATGACTAAAACACACACAAACATAAAAATTAAATTTCTATACAAAATATAAAATAAAAAATATATCCATCCTTTTAAGGACGGATCAAAATCTAGTAACATCATTAAAACGTCAACTAAACGATAATTCTTATGTCTTTTCGAAATACAATCTTTCACAATATAGTAAACAAAATTCAGTTTGAGAAAAAAAAAATGGCTTCAACTTACTTTTCTTAATATAAAACAGAATAACGAATTTAAGTACTGGAAATAATTTTAATTTTGGTTTATTAAGCAGCTAAAATATGAATTGAAAACTAAGAAACAAAGTAATTATAGAATTGAAAAATTAGACTAACCGTTCCCAAAAATAAGCGATCGGAAGAAGAAATAAGGTGGAAATGCCCAAACGATAGGTTGCAACAACCATATGATTAATGCCTCCATCAAGAACTTTCTTAAGCAAAGCGTTAACCATCCCATTAATCGTGTAAATCACATTAATCACGATCAAAGGTGCCCATTTTGCATCGATACAACCCATGATTAGTAGGTTAAACAATCTGTTAATAACCAAACGTCTCTTCTCTCACTCAACGACTCTTAATTAGTCTCTATTCTCTCTCTCTCTACTCACTCTATTGCTTGTTTTTTTTTTCTCTTCTTCAGTAACTTGTTTGAGTAGTAGAGAGCAGGTGGATATATTTATATAGATCATGTATGCCGAGTTGGAAACAATTTTTGTTTCTTTTTAAAATTTAAATGAGAATATTTAAAGAATGAGTCGTGTTGGCTATGAATTTTTTTTTTTTTTGAAGAAAGGCTTTATGAAATTACTTTTATCAACTAAACAATTTAATTTTTCGAGCCGTGTATATGTAATACAATATGCTTTTCAAATTTCTTAGTGGAAGAGAGTAGTTGTTTCTTTTAGGACTATAAAACCTTAGCTTATAATCCTAAAGCAGTTGTTTTCCAACTTTAGTTTGATTAATAATATCTAAAAGGCAGCTGTTTTCAGCTTGTTATCTATCTTGCTTATTATAAACAAATTTGTAATTATACTTGGAAAAAGGAAATTGGAGAACTAACAATTTACAAGGTGTCTTAACTTCTAAGTTTAGAGAAAATTAAAGAGTTTCACAATTGTATTTTTCCCCTTTATTTGATATAAACTCTGCTTTTATTTGATGAAATTGATTGAGCTTTAACTTTAATTTATCGAATCATTACACTGGACTCTATCTATCAACAACGTGAACATTATAGTATAAAACAATTGGTAATCGGATTAGTAGACCGTGGACGAGTTTACTATAGACAAGAAACCTTAAACGTCCGCACTTCCCCGTTTATAAAATTGAATTATTGATGTTTTGAAGTTATATAGATTTAAGAAATTATATAAGATGTATTCTATAAGAAATATTTGTGAGTTGTCGTATAGTGAGTAAAATAAATGAACATATGATAAATAGGAATGATACATGAAAAAGCCACCACCCCAAATATCTTTGGCACTAATTTATTATGATTATTCAAATGATTAAAATAATATCATATATTAAATATATCAAATGGTGATGTTTTAGTTTAGAAAATGCATATCGTGGAGGAGAAAAGTATGGTGTGATGTATATTTCGTAAAGGGGAAAACACATATAGCATATAAGTTTTCAGTTGAAGAAATGTGGTTGTTGAACTAAAAGAATGATGTGTTTGATCGGCACACAAAACTAAAAATAAAAAGGATTGAAGATGCAAATATGAACTTATAGATGTTAATAGTCTGCTTTGATATAGTCGTTAACGTATATGCTAATGTAGTCGCCTGCATTGGCAACGTGCTGAATGAGAAGACCATGTAGATGCAAGGTATTAAGCTGGAATCGTGTAGATTTGGAAAACAAATGTATATCTTGGAGATAAGGCAAGAGAAATAAATTTGTGAAGTAAGTTTATGTCTTAAGAAAAAAGTAATAAGCGCAATTCTAA
Organism: Sinapis alba; assembly: GCA_012274485.2. Classification (NCBI taxonomy): domain Eukaryota; kingdom Viridiplantae; phylum Streptophyta; class Magnoliopsida; order Brassicales; family Brassicaceae; genus Sinapis; species Sinapis alba. The sequence continues at coordinate 93,334 of MU106370.1, read as the reverse complement.
AAAAAAAAAATGTACTTATTAATATGGAAGATGTTTATATCATTGGTTCCTTGAACAAAGGATTTTGAAAACGTGGATATTGCTATAAACATCAATGGGGTCGTCTGTATTCAAGCAGAGAGACATAGACAGGTTTTATAAAGAGAGAGAATATCTTGGAGCCAGTCTTGTTCGTTCTGAATTAGACGTTGAAGTACGCGAAGAATGAGAGACATAAGTTGGATACCGTAAGAATCTTTTAGTAGCAGTTGTTATGGGATTAACAGACTGTGTAAAGATGATTAAGTAAGTCTTGTAATATATACTTTAAGGCGATTTCTAATAAAGCAAAAGATCTTTATTTTGTATTCATTCTCTCTAATTTACTTTTATGCATTACTATATTATGTTTGCATCTTACAGTTACAATTAATATCAGAGCGGATCACCCAAGTCACTGATGAGATCTGAACGTGAAGTGAACGTGAAGATGGGCATAATTTTTACTGCACAGAAGGAAATCATATTGAACACGGGCTAGTATGATCATTAGAAGGTTCACATGAAGCAGTTAATTCAAGGAATCAATGAAGATGCATGGACAGCTGTAAAGACTAGATGGGAGGAGCCTACCATAGTCACAAAAGATGTTAATAAGTCTAAACTAAAAGAAGATTGGACAAAAGCAGAGAGAAGTGCGTCAAAGTATAACTCAAAAACCATGTCACCAATTTTTAGTGTTGTTGAGGCAGATCAGTGTCAACTGATTCAGGGGAGTATTTCACCTAAAAAGGTGTGGGAGATACTGTTAAATTTGTTTGAAGGAGATGAGATTGTCAAGAGAACACGCCTGGATCATTTTGGATCGCAGTTTGAGAATCTCAAACAGTCTAATGATGATTTAGTGGCAAGCTTCTGTGCCAAACTCAGTGATATGACGCATAAAATATGTACTTGGAAATAAGTATAAAGGAGAGGAAGCTGGTAAAGAAGTTTATACGTTGTCTTCTAACAAATTTTGTAGCTCACAAGGTGGTTTTGAAGATGACTACAAACACATAATAGAGATGAAAACATACAATAGTTTGGTCTTTATATCATGAAGTTCGTCAAGAAGTAGATCACTTGTGGCTGATGAAGATGGTGACAGGCTTCAGAAAATTTAAGATACCATTGATATGTTGGCCAAAACTTTTGGCTAGATAATGAATTACTCTGGCAGGAAGATGCATAGCCTGTGAAGAAGCATAGTATCAGGGAGGTGATCAAGATAATGGTAGTAGAAAAGAAGATCTTTAGTGCTTTGAGTGTGGAATTTTTGGTCATATGAGGAGTGACTGCCATGTAGCACGACGAATAAAACTCAAGTATCCTGAGTGTAGAGGTATTGGACACACACGATGTGAATGTCCAAATTCAAAGAAGGGAAAAAATATATCAGTATAGTCATCTGATGGTGAGAGAAAAAGAAGAAAAAATCTTGTTGCATTTGGTGCATACAAGGAGGAATCTAGTGAATCATCTGATTCACATGGTGGTACATACGCTAAAGACTATCACGTGGTGTGACAAGTGAATGAAACTCAAGGATGAGAATATGAAATTGCAACATGACCTGATGCAAAACCATGAGCATAATTTGGTTCAGGAGGTTCTTCAGGAGAATAGACAATGATTAAAAAACTTACAGCTGTAAAAAAAAAAAAAAGTCTCTTGAACAAAAGGTTAACAAACTAAGAAAAATTGAGAATGGTGAATGAGAGAGAGCAAAGATTCTTATAAATAATATAATAATCAAAATAAAAATATAATAATATTTTATAATTTTTGAAATATTATTTATTTTTATTTTTACTAATTATATAATTGAATTATTAAAATAACTTTTAAAATTTATGCAGTTCTTTGAAAAAGTTGTAATTTTCTAATTTCAATACTATTAGTTTCTTTTAAATATCTAGAAAGTTTAAAAATATAAGTTAGTTTTTATGTTTAGATAATTTTGTACCTAATTTTTCTTAATTTTATAGAATTTAATTTTATATATTTTAACCAAAAGAAATTATAAAAAATCTTTCTAAGATTATAATTTAAATATATTATTAAATAAAAATTAAATAAAATATTTACATTTTCTTATTTTTACATAAAATTAAATATTTTAAGTAAATAATAAAATCTAAAAATTAACAAATTTTATTTTTAAATTTAAACCTTTATTTCTAAACACCTAGTATGATATATGTGAATTTTAGTTATACCATTAAAATAGAAATGATAACTTTTTCATAGTTTAAAACCCGTCGATAAAATGTATTTTATTTTAAGAGTATATATAACATAGATTCTACTATTCCTTTTACGTGTTTCACGATTCTTTTTACGTGTTCCTTTAAAGAGAATGCATAATCCATCTTTAATTAACAACTTTACTTTTACTTTTTATATAAATGCATTAATTACTCGGTCGGAACTATTACAAACGATTCTGACATGCGTTAAATACTTTTATGGGCTTCATTTGTAAAGTATAAGAAAATCTCGTATGATTCGCCATGCAAAAAGCAAAGCTACCATGCTTAGCAAACGCGCCCACTAAGTAATCACGAGGCGTCTTTCTAACAAAACAAAATTTAACCACGAAGCAGATTTTTTTGGACTGAATTTTTAATCATTGAGCAGATTTCAAACAACTTTTATTAGTACCCCACAAATAGTCTTTCATTGTTTTCAACCGGTTTTCTAATTGGACAAACAAATTTCTGTAACTATGTCTTCTATATAAAGGCCAAACAATAAAACATGCACGTAAAGATCAGATCACATTATCTTTTAACCACACATTAGTGGTCGGTTGGTATATGGCGGTCCGCAATGATCCTAAGAGTCACGGATTCGAATCTATTGCTTTCCGATTATCCTAATGTGTGGTCAGACGACATGGATATATAATTCTTCTAACCAGCAACTGGGTATGACTGGCGTCGGTGATTAGACCCCTGAAGATTAATCGATTGGATCATGGTCCGCCGGATATCCCGGGTTATAAAAGAAAAAAGATCAGATCACTCATTTGACCATTAAATTCAGATTCAAGCTCATATGAAAACAAGCACGAGTCACTCCGTAACGCATCAAGCAACATATATCCAGGGCTCCCAAAACTTTTGGACTCTTGACTATAATTTCCATGGAAGTTGGATTTTGAAAGCTTTGTGTAAACTCAGGGTTGGCTCGACCTTTTGTGGTTTGTGATATTGGTTCAGGAGTAAAAGCTAGTTTTGGGGAGGATAATTGGACTTTGCTTGGGTCGCTGATTGATATTGTTGGAGATAATACTCCAAGGGTCTCGGGTTTGATGTAGTTAGGGACGCTCTGTCCCATGGCAAGTGGTGGATCTCTGGGTCTCCAAGCAGGAACTTAAGAGCATCTTTATCCTGAAACCCCTACGGGGGTTTCTTATTTTTTTTTTTTTTTTTGCTTTTTTAAATTTAAAAAAAAAAAAAAAATTAACCAGTAGCGGGCCGCCACGTGTCAGTGGGGCCCGCACACAGTGCAAAATACCCAACCAAAGGGTTTCATATTTGGGGATTTTAGAACCTATTTCCCCCTCGGTTCCCGCGTTTCGTAGGTCCCACAGCTCTAAAACCCCCCTAAGAGACCAAGGATGAGGGTGCTCTAACACTTCTCTTACTTCGTTAATATCTTTGATATCAATTAATGTAGCGGAAACTAAATAGATACTAGATCTATTGATTTTAACAATATTTGAAAATTAAACGTTTGAAACATTTTAGTCATTTTTATTTTTGGAGACTATATTTATAATAAATACTTTTTAAAATTAATCTATGGTATTTTTCTTAAATATTTAAACATTATTTTAAGGAATGAAATATTTTAGAGAAACTATTTTTACCAATCAAACAATATCCCACCGTTTATTTTACAAAACAATATTATGACATTATTACTAAGCAAACAAATTTTATTTCTAATTTTATTAATATATTTAATTATCTTACGTAGTTTATTCTATTAAAACGTACTACTTTTGATTAAACCGCACTATTTTTCATCAAACCGCACTACTTCTTATATCAAATTTGCATTTATCCCGTAAATTGTATGAACCACAATTAGACTATACTGCATTTTAATTATGCAGTGCTTATATTATCAAATTCACGATTACCATTCGGACCCTCAATATTGTAGCATTGATTTATTTATTTTAAATAATTGTTTGTAACACCAAAAAAATATCTAGTTACTTCTAATCATACATATTTTATTTACTTCTAATCATTAAGCCGGCTCTGTATATATCCATGATGGAAATATATATATATATATATATATATTAGTTATATTATTTTAATCACAGACTCTCACCATAAATTTCATGTAACATATGCATATTTAACCAAATGAGTAGTATAGTCTAATTTAATGATAATATAATTGGTTCTGTTGTGTTTTAGGTTAAAAGTCCTTCAATACATTTTTGAAAAAAATGTCCTTTAAATACATTTTTAAAACATTATTTAAAGATTGATATTGAATATTAGAGGAGATCATGAGCCCAAAACATGAAACTTACACGGTTTTTAGAAGAAAAAAAATGTAAATTTTAAAAAAAATGACTTTGGATAGAATTAATTTATTTATTAAAATATAATCAAATAGATAAGATGTGAACAATAAAAAAAAAATTAAAGTATGAAAATTAAATTATTTAATAAAAATGACGTGGAAAAGAAGCTGGTCATGATTTCACATCCCAAGTGTCGTGTGGATATTATTAATTCGTATAATTTATAAATTACTAATAGTATCATTATTTTATCCAAAAAAAAACTTATTGTACCATTTTAACTTTTAAGCCAACAGAAAGCCTAAAATAGCATATACTTTGATGCCTAGAAGCGAAGGCCATGCTCTGTAGCCAGCCTTTGTCACTTGGTCTAGTTGTATTTCACATTTAATGATCATACTATTTGTGTTTTCACTTGTTTGGATCCAAATATCTTTTCGAAGTGCTAAAGCTTTCACTCTGTTCGTGTGCCATACCTCAACAGTATTATAACAGAAAGCATGCATTAGCAATACAAACTTCTTATTGGTTGTAATTATTTATAAACAGTCAATTAATAAAGTGAGTGAGGCATAGTGATCAGATTAGCATCCCTACACTCACCTTTAAAGAGAGAAACTCTCTTTTATTGTAAAAAGAAATGAGGAAAATATGCAGATGATTGTTAATGTTATAAGGGATGTAAATATATACTACTCCTTTTTTTGTTTCTTAATAAGTGTCACTTTAATACTTTTCATGGAAATTAAAAAAATGTATAATAGATTAATATATTTATACTTAATGTATGATTTATTAAGTTAAAATGATTTAAATAAAAATCTATTAATTATTTAAAATGGTAAAAATAGATTTTAATGTGTAAAGTTACATTAATATTGTAGAATGATATTTTTTGAAACAAAATAAAAGAGTAAAATAATACTTATTATGAAGAATAAAAGAATATACTAAGGTAAAATATCACATACATTGGCTCCATATAACTTGATAATTTTTTTAATTAAGATTTATTTTTAAAATTATATAAACATGAAGTACATCACTAATACAATTCAACTGTAATTATTTTGTATTGTTTTATATGTCATCGTAAAAACTTAAAAATCTTCTTCTAAAGATAACTATCTCTTATACTAGTATTATCTAAATTAAAAACTTTATTTATGTTTTTTTAAAAGAAACTGGTATTACTGACTTTAAATCTTATAAGAAACATAATAAAATAATAAATTTCAAGTATTTGCAACCAACAAATTAAATATTACTTGTATGCGTTGTTTGTTTTTCAACTAATTAATTATTGACTTTATAAAATTATGATTTAAATAGTCAATTGTTAAAAAGTTGACGGAAACTGTTAATATCCGTTAATCAGTTAATGATTAACTACTTTATTTCAGTTTTGAACAGTTAGTTAAAATGTAATTTTGTGTAAATAATACTTACATATATTAAAACTGCTGATTTTAAATACTAGTAAAATAAAATACTCATTTTCCTATGGTTAGACAGATTATTATCACGAGAGAGATTATGAAGAATGTCCTACTTCGAGAACCTAAACGTGACTAAAATAGTATTTTCTTTGTTTTATAATACTCCATCTGTTTCATAATAAGTGTCGTTTTAGCTTTTTACACACAGATTAAGAAAACATTTAATTTTGCATATTTTCAATAGAAAAACATCATTACCCATACACCTAATCATATTTCAATCAATAGAAAATTAAACTAGAAAATAAAATCAATAAATTATGCATTGAAATCCTAAAACATCACTTATTTTGTAACGAATTTTTTTCTCTAAAACGACACTCTTTGCAAAACGGAGGGAGTAAGTGTTATTTTAACTTTTTATACACATATTAAGAAGACATTTAATTTTGGGTAATTCTCTTAAATAGCTTTTTTAAGTTTTTGTCACAAAATAGTCATAGAAAAATAAATCGACCAAAATAGCATTATTTTTTTGAAGTTTTCAATTTTTTTTATTTTATTTTTTTTGAAATTTAAAACCCTATCCCCAAACTCACCCTTAACTCTAAACCCTAAAGTCTAAATTAGTTAACCCTAGGGGTATAAATGCATATAAATAAAAAATTAGCTTCTAAAAAACAATTTTGGTCATTTTCTTCCTTAAGAACTATTTTTGTGAAGAACAAACTAAAATGGGTTATCTAAGGGAATTTTTTTTTAATTTTACATATTTTCTATATAAAACATCAATACCCATACACCTAATCATATTTCAACCAATAGAATATTAAACTGAAAAATAAAATCAATAAATTTTGCATTGGAATGCTAAAACGACACTTATTTTGCAATAATTTTTTTTTTTTTAAACGACACTTAATATGAAACGGATGGAGTATAAAAATACTCCCTCCATTTTATTTTAGTTGTCGTTTTAGATTTGGGCACACAGATTAAAAAAACATTTAATTTTACATATTTGCAAAATAAAAACACTATTACCAATACACCTAACCACCTTTCAACCAATAGAAAAATAGATTAGAATAAAAAATTAATAAATTTTGCATTGAAACTATAAAACAACACTTATTTTGAAAAACAAAAAATTTATTCTATAAAGATAATTAATCTAAAACGGAAGGAGTATGTGTTAAACAGCTTAGATATTCAAAGGCTAAAATTTAAAAGTAACTTTTATAAAGAAAAGAAATCATAAACAGTGAATATTCGACGGTTGTCTTATGATATCTTCACACAATTCATGAGAAGTCGAGAGTCGAGTTAATTCAGCATATACCCGTTGAAATTCCGTTATTTAATATTGACGATATTGGAAAAGGTTTCGGTAGTTCACAAGAATCCCTTGCAAAAAATTTAATTATATTTTCGAATATTACTTTTCTATTATCTCAAAGACTAGTCATCACCCTTAAATCTTGACACTTTTAATTAAATCTTCAAAGGAATGTTACACCATTCATCGATGGCCGTGGAAAGCTTATCGACTCGAACAAAACAGCAGAGTTATTTTTTAGTACTATCCTTACAACAAAATGAGTCAAATAAAACGCTCTTTATGATTTGTAAGAACGTTTGTTTAGGATTTACAGCGAATCATTCATTTCAGTATATTAAAGTCATATTCCATACTGTTTATTCATATAAATTACACTATCCAAATGAGTCCCTCTGAAAGTAAAATCCAAAGAGGTTAAACATTGCAACACTAAGTGATGATATTCTCTGATCAACATTCAAAGGAGCATTTGTAAATCTTGTTCATATTTGATGAACGTATAGAGTCAAGGAGTCATGGGGATAACCAAAAGATTCCCTAATTTATTAACATTTGTATCGTTTTCATCTTCCTTCTCTTCTTCCATGGTACTTGTAGGCAACTTCTTGATCTCACAATCATCCACTTGTTTGCTCTTACTCCACAAAAATACGTATAAGCCAATAACCACCACCACAGATCCGATTACGCTGCAGCACAAAATAATTATACAAAAAATCAGTATCTCTTCTAGAAGAGTTCCATATTAATAATATCAGTTGAAAGTTAATGAAATGATCAATGTTGCTTATATGTAAAACTAAGTATATATATATTCTTTTCGATATAAAAGTTCGAAAATATTAAAATATGAATAACTTTTATGGATACATCTTCACCTTCCCAAATAAATCATACGATGAAATACCAAGAAATCAAACAAGGTTGCAGACATAAGCATGACAGGAGTAAATGCTGAGGTAAAGACAGGTCCTCGTTGTTTAATACACCATGATATTCCCACCGTACACATTCCTTGTGCCACCACACCCTATAAAAATACATACACCCAGCTTATCAATGTTAGATGATTATTCTTGTTATTAAAGATGTATACAGTGGCCAACCTTAATTAAAATCATACTCCATACTCCCTCTATTTCATAATAAGTGCTCCCTCCGTTTCATATTACTTGTCGTTCTAGGTTTATGCACACATATTATGAAAACATATAATTTTGTATATTTTCAAAATAAAAACGCAATTACCTATACACCTAACTATATTTCAACCAATAGAAAAATAAAGTGGAGAATCTTATTAATGAATTTTGTATTGGAACTCTAAAACGACACTTATTTTGAAACAAATTTTTTCCCTATAACGACAAATAATATGAAACGGAGGGAGTATCGTTTTAGTTTTATGCAGACAGATTAAGAAGACATTTAATTTTGCATATTTTCTATATAAAAACATCATTACTCATATACATAATCATATTTCAACCAATAGAAAATTAAACTGGAAAATAAAATCAATAAATTATGCATTGAAATGCTAAAACGATACTTATTTTGCAACGAAATTATTTTTTCTAAAACGATATTAATATGAAACGGAGGGAGTGGTGAAAACTATCAAATTTTGGTCCCAAAACTAGGTTGAATCCTTTAAGAGAACCAGCAAATTAAACTTTACATATATTGATGACAATTTTATATATGCATGGATGTACCGCTATAATGATGGTGATGATGGTGAGTTTGTCTTTGAGGATCCATTCTTCCACATTTCTAGTCTTGATCAAGCTAAGAAGAGCGCACTGAAGCGTACCGAAAGCAGATAAAATAACGGTGCTCGAGTATGGACAAGGGTAATTCACGTTGACTTTGGCTTGTATAAGCATCCAAGAACTGAAAAACATAACTGATATGAATAAATATATACAACCTTTGGTCCAATGCGCATGTTTCGTGAGATGGGTTAAAGGCGATGCTTGTTCTTGAGAGTTTGTTAACGGAATGCCTTGGAACATTGTAAGAACTAAAGCTCCTCCTAAGCTTATCATAGTTCCAAGAACAATGCCGTATCCCACTTTTGTTTTCATATTTAGCTTTTCGAACCTGTAATTTTTTTTTTTTTTTTGTAATATACACTTCAAAGGAATACTTATTTTAAAATGTTAAAAATATGGTGATTAGTACCTAAATATTAAAGCCATAATGAAAGTAAGGGCAGGCATTATCGCCGTGAAAGCAGATCCCAATGTTGCAGAAGTATAGGTGAGTCCGAGTAAGTAGAAATATAGTACCAAGCTCGCCCTGAGAATAAATATATATTATAATAAAAGATGATGTTCTTTTTTTTTTGCTCAAAAAAAAAAAAAAGATGATGTTCTTATAGACAAAAGAGATGAAATAATGAGTTTTTATTTTATTTCATGGGTTAAAACTGAAATAATGAACTCAAAAAAATAAATAATGAGTTCATGCATGGATTAAAACTGAAACTTACCCAAAAAGAGCACTGATGAAAAGCTGGCACGAAATGCTTATGGTAAGCTTCGGCCTTGTTTTCCTGATGGAGCATTAAAAATAAAGATGAAAATTTTAAACTTTGCTGAGTTTCCTAACAGGTACCCGAATTTAAATAATGAAAAAAAACATAATTGTTGAAAAAAAAGAAGCATGATTGGAAATAAAAATTAGACTTACCGTTCCCAAAAATAAGCAATCGGAAGAAGGAAAAGGGTGGAAATACCCAAACGATAGGTTGCAATAACCATATGGTTAATGCCTCCATCAAGAACTTTCTTAATCAAAGCGTTAACCATACCATTAATCATGTGAATCACAGTCATCATGATCAGCGGTACCCATTTTCCATCGATATAACCCATGATTAGTAAGTTAATTAACTATTTGTTAATTACTTACTTCCCCCTTCTCTCTCTTTTCACTATAATGTATGTTCTCTATATCTTCTTTAATAACTTGTTCCAGTAGTGAAGCAGAGAGACTAGGTAGATATATTTATATATATTTTTAAATATCAGAAGATAAGAATGAAGTGTTAGCTATCAATTTGTAAACACGTGAACATATTTTTTTTCCTTTGAAATGTTTAGCAGCATATATATACTATATATTAAAATTTATTTATTTATTGGATGGTCAAGAGCTATAGTAGTTCGATAAAGAATTTTCTTAGGACTTAAAAGAAACTAAAATTTTAGCTTAATCTAATGTTTCTTTGTTCATATAGGCTATATAAGTTTTTATATTCAAATTAGGAACTATAATTCTAACTTGTTATCAATAAACTTATAAGTATAATAAGAAAATAAATTGTGCGTCCTATAAATTCAAGAGGCGTCTTAATTTCTAAGCTTTATAAAAATTCAAGGGTTTTTCAAATTTTAATTTTGCCTAATTAGTAAATAATTTTCCTTTTGTTACATGAAAATGATTAGCTTTATCCATCTTTAGCTTTTTGGAATGGTGAAGTTGGTCTCTATTAATTAACAACGTTTAACAAATGCAACCCACTTGTTAATTTCACTAGTACGACGTAGCTTTATGAGAATAATGAAGAATTAAATATTAGTGGAAGATCAAAAAATAAATAAATATCAAGCTTGAAAAAAAAACTTATGCTTTAAAAAAAAGAATAAATAAAAAGAATATCGCTAATTTTAATCTTTAGCATGGTGAATACTGTTATACACAAATCAACATTTATTTAGTATGTTAACTTTGTTTTATCGGTTACTTGTAGAGTAGTATGTCGTACGTAACAAGTTATGCTTTAAAAATAACGTATGGTTTCAAAGAAGTTCGCCCTAGCAGTCTAAAGTAACTTTAACTGCCTTCACCTTTCGGCAAGTCACGCCAACGTCGTGAGAGGGTTTGGAGGACAAAGTAAGGTGAAGCTCGGAAATGGCGGTGTAGTAAAGGCAAGGAGTTTCACGACGGCAAGCCTCTGGATTCTCATCGCTCTAGATGTGGCGCCTCTGCTTGAGAAATCTAATTAATACTCCCTCCATTTCTTAAAAATTGTAACTTTAACATTTTACAGAAATTAAAAAAAAATTGTATAATAGCCTAATATATTCATATTTAATGTATGATTAATTAAATGAGAATGATTTAAATAAAAATTTATTGATTATTCAAAATGGTAAAAATATATTTAATGTACAAAATTATATTAAAATTATAGAATGATATTTTCTGAAATAAAATAATAATAATAAATTATTACTCCCTCAGTTCCAAAATACTTGATGTTTTGGTTGAAAGCACAATAATTAAGAAATGCACTTTTTCCTAAAAAATAACATTACAAAATATAAATTAAAACTAACTCAATCAATCATCAAAAAAGTTATAAAACATCATTGGTCACATAATTTTCAACAAAACTAAAATTAGTATAAAAATATTAAAACATCATCTATTTTGGAACGGATACTGGTTTTTCTAAGCTTGTGAAATAAAGGGAGTAATAGCTTAGGATATTGGTTGTTGTTTAACAACTCGCACTTATTAATCTACGTACCAAGATGCAAGGTTTCGTGAGATTAGTGTTTGTGCATAAAAAATCTTTTGGGATACCCACTGTTATTAAAAAAAAAAAATTATTAGTGTAAGATCTTAATGTAGTTATTAGTGTAAGATCTTTTTCAACATTACTTGGAAAAGTAGCTATCCTTAAAGGAATTAGGATAACTAAAGCTATATGTATTAGGAAAAGAAAAATCCTAATACAATATGTAATAGGATAGAAAATGAAAGCTAACTCATATATAGTGATCATCGTGTTTGATATATAATATGAAAAGCAAAATAGCTTGTGCTTAGTTTTTGAAAAGTTTTCTAAACATTAATAATGGAAAGATTCTTTATTAAGTTGTAGTGTTATTTAGTATCAGAGTTCAGGGCTTTATTTTGTTGAAATTGATTCACCGAAGAGATGAATAGTTTGAAGCCTGCATCAAAGACAAAAGAAGTCGTGCCCTCCACAGTGGTCTGTCCGATGCTATCTTAAAAAAAAACTACACGGTATGGGCGATGAGAATGAAGGTGTTGCTGCAAGTACACAAGGTATGAGAATCAATTGAACCAAGGACAGACGATCATGAGAAGAATGATATCACTACTGCTATGTTGTTCCAATTGATTCCGGAGAACCTCATCTTGCAGGTTGGTGAACAAGATTCCCCAAAAGAGATATGGGAAGCTATAAAATCAAGGAACCTTGGCGCTGAGCATGTGAAAGTAGATCGACTCCAAACCTTGATGAATGAATTTGAACGTCTAAGGATGAAGGATTCAGATTCAATCGATGCCTTCTCAGGCAAGATATGATCGATCCTTCTCGGTTGGTATTCTTAGCAGATATATGCACTCTCCATGTGAGTCACACGGAAGCGCACTAAAACAAGTGTTAAGATACCTACGAGGCACTCTTGGTTACGGCTTGGAGTTTAAACATGGGGGATCACAGAAACTCATTGGTTACAGTGATAGCAATCACAACACTGATCCAAACGATGGAAAGAGCATGGCTGGACATCTTTTCTGTTTTAGAGAAACACCTAAAACATGGTGTTCTCAGAAACAAGAAATGGTGGCATTATCATCTTGTGAAGCTGAATTCATGGATGCAACATAAGCTGTTAAACAAGCAATTTGGCTCCAAGACTTAATGTGTAAGATTACAAGAAGGAAGCTCAAGAAGACAATGATCTGAATAAACAACAAGACGGCCATCTCTCTCATGATAACAAATCAGATCGAGATAATAATGACACTCCAAGTTCATATATCTAAAATTGAATCGCATTCTAGAATCAACAACATACTCAACTTAAAGTCATGTGTTATATCTTAGATCATTTTGACTTTTGAGACTTAGAAAAGTATAACGCATTAATGATTTCAAGTTGCGTTCTTATAGGCAAGCATGTATATGCTCCTCTAGAGCTTTCAATAATCTTGATAATACAAGACGTTGTACTCACATTAGTTTTTTTCCTTATAAGATAAGAGAAATATATTGTATTTGCTACCATCCTTATTTTGTCACTTCTTGTGAGAATATCTTTTTGAAAGAAACTTATTAAGATCTACCTTGACCATATATATATCCACATTAAATCCATGACCACTTCTGTAGCCATTTTTGCCAATATTATTGGTCTATTTGACTTTTTAGTATAAGTTCTCACATTTTTTAAAAATGATGAAACATAACCACTTATACATGTTTCGATATTTTACTTCAATAGCTTATTAGTTTTTTTCTAAATGTCAAGGAGATAAGATAAATTTCATAAAACTTATTAAATATATTTTGCAGTACTATGTATATTAGAAAATACTACTTTTATGAAAATAGATATGCATCTTTAAAATTTCTTAAGAGAAGTTTCACTTTCAAAATTATTTCTCAACATATTTGAAATTTTTATTTGTAGACTTCTAAGTCATGTAATTTTTAGATAACAAAAATTCATAGAGAGCTTTAGGCAGTCACAATTTGGTGATTATAACTTTCAGTAGATTATTCTAAAAATACTATTATGAAGATATCTTACGGTATTAAAATACAATATAAACTAATTAGGTATTATGTATTTTACTAAATCAAGAATTAATAATACTTCTATAATATTTTATTATATGGACTAGATCAGTACTTTTATGCTATTTAACAAAGTTTCATAAATCAATCAATTTAAATCACGTGTTTCAACTTTCATGCAAATTACTTTATCTAATTAAGTTGTAATTAACCTTGTATATAAAGCATAAAAATACTTAACTTATATTCCCTCCGTTTCATTTTAGTTGTCGTTTTAGACTTCGACACACATATTAAGAAAACATTTAATTTTGCATATTTCCAAAATAAAAACACAACTACCAATACACCTAACCCAATTTCAACCAATAAAAAAATAGATTAAAATAAAAAATTAATAAATTTTACATTGAAACTATAAAACGACACTTATTTTGAAACGAAAATTTTACTCTAGAATGTATCGGCGATAAGAGTTATATCTTTTTCGATTGGTTGTGATTTCACATTATATCTTTTCTTTTAAAGTGAATATATAATTCCGAAATACTTAAATTTGGCTCATATAAATATGGCCATTACATTAGCAAATACCAACATATAATCCAAATTTGTTTATGATATTAGACCAAAGACTAGCAACAGATTACAAATAATTTTCTAAGTGTTTTAAAAAAGAATGAAAGTAAGCCGTGATTCATAAAATATACTTCGGCAATGCTTAAGTGTGATACCATTAAATCATAAAGCATGATAAACCACAAATCATGTTAAACCATATTAAGCAAAAGTTATTTTGCTATAAACCAACACATGAATCAATAAATGAATAAATAGATAATTCAAGCCAATGTGCTAAACCAATTCAAACCAATAATTATCTAAACTAACTTAAACCAACAACTTCACTAAACCAAACGATAAAACATGAGTGAAGATTAAGTTCATCAGGCTAAACAGATTTTAAGTAGTCATTCAAACAAATATTAAAAATATATATGATATGCAGACAAACTCACGATTCCCCTTTTTTTATTAATCAGATAAGATGATTAAACATCTAACGATCCCATTGCTCTGTGCAATAAAAAACTAGTGTTTAACATGTGGGGACTAAAGATTTATGAAATAAAAGAAACACATTTTGATAAATTATTCACAGTAAAGCAAACATGTGAATATTTGCTACAATCTAATAAATACCAATAATTAATGACTGAAACTATAAAATGCCTCCAAAATGGTATCGGTCTATTTGTANGTTCATCAGGCTAAACAGATTTTAAGTAGTCATTCAAACAAATATTAAAAATATATATGATATGCAGACAAACTCACGATTCCCCTTTTTTTATTAATCAGATAAGATGATTAAACATCTAACGATCCCATTGCTCTGTGCAATAAAAAACTAGTGTTTAACATGTGGGGACTAAAGATTTATGAAATAAAAGAAACACATTTTGATAAATTATTCACAGTAAAGCAAACATGTGAATATTTGCTACAATCTAATAAATACCAATAATTAATGACTGAAACTATAAAATGCCTCCAAAATGGTATCGGTCTATTTGTATTGTCAAACAAACACCAAACCAGTTGATATAACAATAAACATTTAATATGACTTTATCAAAACCATGTTGTATGATTAACTTAAATGAGTAAATTTTTCTCACGTATTCCAATTGAAGCACAAGAGTATAGATCGATTAAATTAATTAAGATTAAAACATAGTAATACTTAGCTCTTGATGGAAAGACAGAGACAAGCCAGCATCGACTAAGGTTTCTGGATATTACACAGGTGATGGAGATATGTTGTTGGAAAAGACAAATACAACGTCGGCGACAATTCTTTTTTTTTTTAAACAAAAAAATGGCTTTCAAATTAACTGCAAAGAATAAACAAAACGTTTACGAGTCCATTCGGACTTAAGTGTACTACAAACCCATTAAGAAACTCAAATAGTTTGGAACTGCTGTTGACTCAATTGTCCAAATAACTAGTTGGAACCAAGGGGATCGAGTCCTTGTCTTCTAGTAAGCACATAGAAAGTTGAGACGGATCAAGGTGGATAGAGGGAACCTGTTGCTGATCGGAAGTTATGCATGTTGAAACCAAGAATGCATAAGCGAAGATGAGAGTTTTTAGTTTGTTTCCCTGAAACTTTGAATTTTATTTCTGATCCGAAGGTCTGGAAGATGATAGCCCATAGGTCATAAGAAAAGTTACAGTTGAAATAGAAATGGTTACGGGTCTCTGGACGTTGTTGCATAGCAAGCAGATGTGTGAAACGTTAATCCCTTAACATAGTAAATGATCTCTCATTGGGAATCTATCCAAGACAACCAACCAAGTGTGGAAAATCTGACAAGGGATCCCATGTGAATCCAAGACCACAGCAGCCTATTCAAAGTCTTCCACTATCCCTCTTAAGTAAGTGTATACATCACCAGTTGAAAAGGTATCATAAACTTTTTCTGCAATCTCTCATTCAAAATAATCAGAAGCTACAGTTAAAGTGGCAGCTATCATGTAAACTTCCAGTTGAAGCTGTTGTTCTGATCTTGCAGGTGGAAGGCACCAGGAACCAATCATGTGTAAAGAAGCTACCGTTGCAGTTAGTGGAATGCCATGTCTGGAAGAGGACAAGTTGAGGTTAGTAGCGATGTTTAAACATAAAAAAGAATTATTACTTTAATGTCTGAATGGTAATTTGTTTTATGTTTTATATATATTTTTATAACTGAATTAGAAAAAAAAAATTAAATACTAATTTGATTGAACTGAATAATGATAAAACAAAAAATCGAATTAAATGGAACTGAACACAAACTAAATTTTGATTGATTTTAGTTAGAAATTTCTAGACTCATCAATCCACATCTGAATTTAAACCAAAATGCCCATCTCTACTATCAACTGATGAATAAGTATCTTGTTTATACCTCTGGATTTATTCTTAAGATAAGAGGAAAGCTTACACAATTACACACTAAAACTATTTTCTTCTAAAACAAAAAGGTAAAAAAAAACATTAACACAATAAAAGAAAACTAGACATCAACTTCCCAAAAAAAAAGAAAAAACTAGACATCAACTTTACAAGTTGAAGGAGCGAGAAGAGGAACTTGACCATTAGAAGAACGATTAAACCTCATCCACACACCACACGTCGCATAAAACCCATACCGTCCCGTCATAATCGCCCCAGCTTTCCAACGCAGCCTCCCTGTCACCACCACTCTCATTGTAACCAAACCATAATCTTCATCACTCTTCAACCCGTTAGCAACCTCCGGAGAAACCGGTATCCCGGCGCCTCCCAGCACCGGAGCTATCACCACCGTAGACTTATGTCCTAGACGAAGCGGTGGAAGCTGAAGCGGCGGCGTTATGATCTGATCTTTGTAGGTAACGTACATGGAGAGCTTGTCGTAGTGAATGGAGACTCTCCGGTTTGGGTTTCGAGCCAAGACGGAGAACTGAACGGAGGTTGAGATTAACGGTGGGGATGTGAAGTTGAGGTCGTATATGGCGGCTCCGACGACGGTGAGACGTGGCTTGTGTGGACGGTAGACGAGCCAGAGGATTAAAGCGATGATTCCTAGTAAGACGAGGATGGTGAAGATGGCGGCGCAGAAGGCGCGGTAAGTGTCTCGACGGTCTCGTCGTCGGTCGCCGTCTTTGGAGTAAGACTCAGGCGTTGAAGAAGCGGAGGGAGCATGCTTGTGATCTGCTTTTGCTGCTTGCTCTGCTTTGGCTTCTCCCTCTCCCATGGCTAATGTTATATTGGTGAAGAGTGAAGATAAGAAGCAAGAGGAGTTTTGTAGCTGCAAGTTTTTGTCTTGTTTTGTTTTGTTGTGTTCTAACAAGTAACTAAACACATGTTCAAAAATAAAACAAGTAACTAAACACACATGTTCAAAAATAAAACAAGTAACTAAACACTCTTAGGAATTACACTAAAGACATGATTATTGTGAGATTTTTATGATGAGGTTATTAACATAATATAAGAACCGTTTCTAAACTTTAATTTACAAAAAAAAAAAAAAAAAAAGTAAAGTTAAGAAACGGTTTTTAAATATTTTTATGATGAAGTTATTAATGTAATATAAAAACTGTTTCTTAACTTTAACTAAAAAAGTTAAGAGATAGTTTTTAACTTTAACTAAAATATTTAATAAAATTAAGAGACGGTTTTTATATTACGCTAATAATTTCGTCTTAAGAATCATGTAATAATCATAACCTAAGACTATGATTAACCATGGGTTCTTAAGTGGGATTCTTAGTGTAATTTAAGAACCGGTTCTTAACTTTTTCTTTGTTAAAATTAAGAATCGGTTCTTAAATTACACTAAGAACCACCCTAAGAACCTAGAGTTAGTCATGCTCTAACATTTTTTACATTTCATTAATTATTTATTAACTTAAAAGCTTTGAGTTGTAAATTGTAATTAACTAATTATCTGGTCTTATTGATTTTTAGATGCTAATCATTTTGTATATCAGCCTTAAAAGTTGAGCATACGGGATTCGGATTTTCCGTTTACATTGTAATTAGTTTTCTTCTTATTTTGCGTTGTAGTAATATGTTGATACAGAAGTACTTTCGTAAGAATCCAAATCTTGGTGCAACCGTTCACGTGACAGAACTAATGGTTGTAAACGAATATCTATCAGTGTGCAAAAAAACAATGTACTTTCTATGAAGAGATGTAATCTATAAAATAAGCATATTGCGTATGATTGCGTAAGATAAACTCTTTTGGATGCCAAAGTTAAACAAGTTTAAGATTGATTAAGCAAATGTTCTACACATTTCATAATTAAGTATAAACTGTTTTAAGTAGTAAAGCAATTAAGGATCCATCCCTGAAGGTAGCGTAAGTGAATTGGGTACCACAACATGTGTCATAGGTTTAGAAAAATACAAACAGCCTTTGATGTCCACATAGTAGAATCTGATGTTTAAACACACCAACCGAGATACCCCACCGACACAGAGCACCGACTGACCGACATTGATAAGTATTAAGAGTGGACTGGACCTTCTGTTTCCATAATGGGCCCTAATCATAAGCCCATATACATAGACTACATCATTTCAATTCAACTTTTTGCGTGCCTCAAACATTCCTTGACCATACAATCCCCAAAACTATGTCCTATAGACCAAATCGGGTGAACAACCGTGAGGTTTCCAATTACATTTTAAATTTACAAGATCTTAAGAAAAATATTGAAAGCATGTTCGTTTCACCATCTGCTATTTTTCAATTTATATGATCTATTTAAATGATTCAATCATTAGTGGTCTGTTTCTTAGACTTTTGTTTCCCTTTTGTAGGAGTAGTTTCTGGGGAAGTTCATGTGTTCTGCCGGCATCAGTATTCCACCATGTGTTTTAACAAGGTTATCAGTGAAAATTCAGTTGGGAAAAAAAAAACTAATAGGTAATTTGATATTTATAATACAAGTATTCACTATGACCTTGAAAGATTGGACCTGACTTGGGCTTTTAGTGTTAGCTGAAGCCCATTTAGCTAAGATTTCATAGTGAAGAAGAGCTGCTTCATCTTTCTTCTTAGGAAGCGAAGCATTTGTGACACTTCTTTGATCAGATCTGAGTTTCACCGATCACTAAATTACCACAATGCCATCGACTCCGATTAGATCGATGACAATTACAAGGCAGCCGGAGATCGAACCAGACGACCCTGCGGTGGACACGGTGGATTCCTCCACCGTGAAATTCGGCACACCGGAAGCATTGGAGTACGTACGCTCGCTCACAGACGTAGGCGCGATGACGCGACTCCTCCACGAATGCATCGCTTACCAACGCAGCTTAGATTCAGATCTCGACGCGCTTCTCTCTCAGCGAACGGAGCTGGATCGTAACCTCGTCGACCTTCAGAAATCCGCGGAGATTCTCGATATCGTCAAAGCGGACGCAGATCACATGCTCGGGAACGTTAGATCGACCTGCGATCTCGCGGATCAGGTTAGCGGCAAGGTGCGTGAGCTCGATCTCGCTCAGTCTCGTGTCAATGTCACTCTCTCACGTATCGACGCGATCGTGGAGCGAGGGAATTGCATCGAGGGAGTGAAGACGGCTTTGGAATCTGAGGATTACGAATCCGCCGCGAAGTTCGTGCAGAGGTTTCTCCAGATCGATTCGCAGTATAAGGATTCTGGTTCTGATCAGAGAGAGCAGCTTCTTGAGTCCAAGAAAGAGCTCGAAGGTATTGCTAAGAAGAAGCTCTTAGCAGCTATAGATCAGAGGGATCATCCAACGATCTTGAGATTCGTGCGGCTATACTCTCCGTTGGGGATGGAGGAAGAAGGTTTACAGCTATACGTTGGTTACTTGAAGAAGGTGATTGCGATGAGAGGGAGGATGGAGTACGAAAACGTGGTTGAGCTCATGGAGCAAGGACTCGATCAGGTCAATTTCGTTGGATGTTTAACCAATTTGTTTAAGGACATTGTCATGGCTATTGAAGAGAACGATGAGATCTTGAGAGGTCTTTGTGGAGAAGACGGTGTTGTTTATGCTATATGTGAATTGCAAGAGGAATGTGATTCTAGAGGTTCGTTGATCTTGAAGAAGTATATGGAGTTTAGGAAGTTAGCTAGGTTGGCTTCTGATATCAACAATTCTCCAAATTTGAATCTGCTTGCTGGTGGTGCGTCTGAAGGACCAGACCCAAGAGAAGTCGAGCTCTATGTGGAGGAGATACTGTCTCTGATGCAGTTAGGTGAGGATTACACCGAGTTCATGGTGTCAAAGATCAAGTCTTTAACATCGGTTGATGCTGAGTTGTTGCCAAGGGCTACGAAAGCGTTTAGAAATGGGAGTTTTAGCAAAGTGATTCAGGACGTGACGGGATTCTATGTGATACTTGAAGGGTTCTTTATGGTTGAGAATGTGAGGAAAGCTATAAGGATCGATGAGCATGTACCAGACAGTCTTACCACTTCAATGGTGGACGATGTGTTCTACGTGTTGCAGAGTTGTCTGAGGAGAGCGATTTCGACTTCAAATATCAGTTCTGTGATCGCTGTGTTGAGTAATGCTGGTAGCTTGTTGGCTAATGATTACCATGAAGCGCTGCAGCAGAAGATTAGAGAGCCCAACCTTGGTGCTAGATTGTTCTTGGGTGGTATCGGTGTGGAAAACACTGGAACTGAGATTGCAACTGCTTTGAACAATATGGATGTGAGCTGTGAGTACATTCTTAAACTAAAACACGAAATTGAGGAGCAATGTACTGAGGTATGGACTCATACTTAGTGTTATAGATTAGTTGTTTGCTAGATGTAATGTAGGCTCTGTTCATCCCATGGAAAACCATGTATACATTAGCATATGAGCAGCGAAACCAATCCGTTAACCGGACAAATGGGTCTCACATTCTTTACCTCTTGTCCTTATTACAGGTGTTTCCTGCACCAGCAGATAGAGAGAGGATAAAGTCATGTCTATCAGAGTTAGGTGAGTTAAGCAACACGTTCAAACAGCTACTCAACTCAGGCATGGAGCAGCTAGTAGCAACCGTAACACCAAGAATCCGTCCGGTTCTAGACACTGTAGCCACCATAAGCTACGAGTTGACAGAAACAGAGTACGCAGAGAACGAGGTGAACGACCCGTGGGTCCAAAGACTTCTCCACTCGGTGGAAACAAACGCTGCGTGGCTCCAACCGCTAATGACATCAAACAACTACGACTCGTTTCTGCATCTCATAATAGATTTCATAGTAAAGAGACTTGAAGTGATAATGATGCAGAAACGGTTTAGCCAGCTTGGTGGGCTTCAGCTAGACCGAGACACAAGGGCTTTGGTTAGTCATTTCTCGGGTATGACTCAGAGAACGGTGAGAGATAAGTTTGCTCGGTTAACTCAAATGGCGACGATACTGAACTTGGAGAAGGTGTCGGAGATTTTGGACTTCTGGGGAGAGAACTCAGGACCTATGAC
Organism: Sinapis alba; assembly: GCA_012274485.2. Lineage (NCBI taxonomy): Eukaryota > Viridiplantae > Streptophyta > Magnoliopsida > Brassicales > Brassicaceae > Sinapis > Sinapis alba. Next base: position 71,405 of record MU106370.1, on the reverse strand, counting down.
TTGGAGACTCACACCTGCTGAGGTTAGACGGGTCTTGGGTCTTCGGGTCGAGTTTAAACCCGAATCTATTGCTGCTCTCAAGTTGTGATTTTACTTTCCTCTTTTGTTTATCTCAATTTACAAAGTTACTCAAACCTTTTGTTTTATAAATTGATTGGTTCCTCATTTATATAATTAAATAGAATGAAAACAGCATTAACTCCAAACGAAAACTAAATTTATTGAAAAATAAACTTGAAGAAAACTGTATTTATAATTTAATTATGCCATTAACGTTGAAGAATTTTTAAGCAGTAAAACAGTCAAACTTGGTAACAAATATCGCAAGGGGTTAATTTCAGTACTTCTTTTGTCTGATAATACTGAGATTTGAAGGTGAAATACATTGGAGAATTACAAGAGTTGGTTGGTTGTCAACAAGAATGACACCAAACTAACGCCTAAAAAGAAGCTTACACAAACTAATGATTATCTCCGGGTCTTTTAACCAGGGTTTTTAATTCATGATTTGACATTTTTTTATATTTTTTGGTTAAGAGACGGTTCTTATATCTCTTATTTAAGAGACGATTCTTAGTTTTTTTAGTTAAAAACTAAGAAAAACTATGAACCGTCTCTTATCTGAAGCTAAGAACTCCAGTTAAGAGACCGGGGGTAATGATGGTCTAAAAATTTACAATTCAAAAGAGTAAGACTTCTAATGTGACACAATAAAAATATAGATCAACTAAACAGTGCAGATCAATCAAGTAGAACAATTACAAATCAAAAAATAATATAAAACAAATTCATATCAAGCTGATCAAACCAATTTACCAAATTATCATTTCTGAATAATGTTTAAAGGAAAATTGTGTAAGTTAAAAATATAAAATAAAAGACAAATTCATATACATGTATATATATAACATAATTTATTGAAAAACTAATTAAAATGTACCTTGATTTTTAATTCTTTTTAAGGAAATTGTTAAAAATATCATATTTATAAGATCATTTTTTATGTTTACACTAATCATTTTTATCCTTACTTTTAAAGAAAGAAAAATATATTTTATAATCCTAGGATTAACTAATCTAGATTTAAGGTTTAAAGTTGAAGTGTGAAGTAGAGTTTTTAGGATATGTAATTTAGAGTTCTAATAAATATATTAAAATATTAAACAAATAATAATTTACAGAAATATAACATTCCATTTATAATATTTACATGTAGATACAAAATTTAAAATACAAATTTAAATTTAAAATCACTTAAAAATGCGGATCAAAATTTAATTCTACTTTTAATCCTAAACAATTCATGGAATCAAATCTAATCTGTCAAGCATCTGATTCAAGATAGGACATATATTAATATTGTTAGAATCGAATTGCTGTTTTATTTATGATTATGAGGAATGAATATTATAAATGGTGAATATATTCTTTTATTTTTATAATACTTTAATGATATGGTAATTTTCTAGCACAGCAATTTTTAATCACAAAATAACAATAAAGAAAATCACTAAAACTAGTATACACTAAATAGCAAAAAGCTAAATTGTACTTATTTTTAATATAAACAAATATATTTTTAAAAAAGTTGAAATTTTTTTAAAAAAATTATTACCTAAACCACTAACTTCAGACTATATAACAATATAGACATTGTTGATCAGTGTGGAGAAAGTATTTACTGACATTATGTTCTGTTTTGAATGTCAATTGTTTACTTTATTGAATCAAAACAGAATCACTTGAAAACTATAAACTTTTTGGGGGACTAATCACCTAATTATTACCTAACACCATTCTTTAAATTATTGATTGCATGTTGTATTACACGAAAAACTCAAAGTAGATCGATTAACATAACATCCATGATTGTGAGAATGTCTGAAAGATTCAAAACTACTCTCTAACATCAATCAATTTCAATCTCTTGTCTAGTAGACTTAACATTAATTATCATCTAATCACTTTTTAGAACCCCTTTTTCATACCATGGTGATGGTGCTCTTACACGATACCGTGGTTAGTTGAATAGACTAGATATATTCCGAAAATATGTGAATGGGTAGCTTATCAATCTGGAATCAAAAAAAATCACTTGGTTCTTGTCCTGTGATGTCTATATATATGTAGCTTTTTTACGTGCGATAGATATACAAGTTTCCCACTATAAGATGGAGCTTCATATCGAACATGTCCCGCTTGTTGCACCAATCTCACGACCAATACCCATTGAAAGTAACAATAAATAAATAAATAAAAACTTCTTGCAGCATTAGTTCCCTCCCAAGTTTAATTAATCTGTTTTTTTCTTCGTTTTACAGAGATTATGGAAGCGTTAAAAGAAAAATACAAAACATCTCACTTCATCAAGATAGACAATTTCTCTTTGATCATCACAAAGGGAATCCGAAGGGTCCAATCCTCTATATTTTATGTCGGTGGTCACAAGTGGTGCGTTTTTTTTTTATCTTATGATTTTAACAAATTTTATATACAAAGAAAACACTTGTAAACATGTTTCTTGACATGGTATGAAAACAGGAAACTGATGGTGTTCCCAAATGGGTATAAGGGTTGTGGAGATGATCATGTCTCCATCCATATAGTGAAGCAAGATTCAGTAACTGTTTGGCTCGAAGTTGAGTTATGTATCGTCAACCAACTAAAGCCAGTATGGGAATCAAAAGGTCTCTATATATCTGCGTATGTCTAATATGTTTTGGTCGATGCTAATGTGTTTTTGTTAGCAGGAGCAATGGCTCTTCCACCAGAAAGTAGCTGGTTGGGGGATTCAAATTTGATAACCCATGCCGACCTCGAGAGAAAAGGGTACCTTATTGGAGACTGTTGTATCTTTGGTGTCAGGTTTTTTGGGGGTTGAACATGCTCTTTCAGGAACAGCTGAATGTTTTAGCTTAATTGAGAAACCTCTCAACCATAAAGTCACTTGGATGATGACCATGTTCTCTTCTTTCGGGCCTGAAAAGGCTCATCATTCTAATGAATTTGTCGTTGGAAACCGCAAATGGTAATCACCAGTTCTTTATTTTCTCAATACTGGCTGTATCTGAGATTTATGGAAATATAAACATTTTTTTCGTTAAATCTAGTTTTAAAAAAATTGATAATTTAAAAATCATGCGACATATATTATATTCCTTCCGTTTCAAAAAGATTCATATTCTAGAAAAAAAAATTATTTCAAAAAGATACATTTTTTATATTTCCAATAGAATTTTTTTTCAAATAATAATAAGAAATTATGAAGTTCAAAAATATTAATTGCATTTTGTAAAGTCTTATTGTTTTAAAAGTATAGAAATATAAAATTATATATTTATAACTAAGTTTTAAATTTTTAATATATTTTTTCTAATTGTGAAAATTCTAAAACATGTATTATTTTGAAACGGAATGAGTAGTTCTTTAAATTTTAAGGGTTAAAGCGAGGTGTGCCCAGAACCAGCCAAGCTCAATACATACCTAAATTATAATTAATAAAATGCATCACATTTTAAAAAGTTTTATATTGTATGTGTTTGATCAGGAGAATTCAAGTTCACCCAAGAGGGTTTAAAGAAGGAAGAGGTAAATCATTTTCTGTGTATCTAGTGGGAAATGGGTTTATCAACAATGCCTTAAAGGCAAATACTATCGCCAAGTTTAAGCTGCGTGTATTGGATCAAGTTAACAGAAATCATATTGAGAAACCTTGTACGTTGGAATTAAACATCCCTTTCTCATTCTTTTTGTTTACCCTTGAAAAAAAGAAAAATATTTATTTATTTTTTTCTTATTTTGTAGATATGGGTTGGCTTGGTGAAGAGCCTGGTGTGAGCCATGGGTTTTCGGACTTCATGCCTCTGGAGAAACTCGATGAACCTTATTTGGTGAACGATAAGTTCTACGTGGGAGTTGAGTTTGAATTCATCTCTGTGACCAATACTTGTTAGCTTTATATATATAAGGAAGGGTCTTTATTGTATTGTATTAAATAAAAAGGGAGCACTACTCTTGTTACCTCTGAATGAATGGAGGAACACCAGTCCCTTGCTTGTTTTCTCTATCTCCAAGTTTGTAGGAACTTATTATGGTTCCATATTTTATGTATTGACAAGCAATGAATAATCGCAGATGTTTGTGTCAACTATAAGTATGTTGTTGTTCACTATAATTACATAATGTTGAGAAAACATGTATGCATATTTCTTGAGAAAATTATCTTTAATAACCTTCTTGCTTCTCAATTTTCTTTTCATCTTTCTTCATGATCGGTGTGTTCTTTTAATCATGGATCATGGCAACAACAACAATTAAGAAGATCAACTTCATGATAATCAGTCCCGGTGATCTAGGTAGAATGATTTACCTTTAGATGAACTCTGTGTGGTCTTCTTAGTCATACAAACAAGACAGCCTAATGAAGAGACGTAAATTGATGAAAAGGATGATGACGCTTCTCTCTCTGAGGGTTCACATTGCAGATGTGTTGCATGCAGGGCCGACTAAGATGAAGGACAAATGGTACAACCGTATCAGACACAAGTTAATGTCTCTCCCTATTTTAATATGGAAAGACCCGGTTTAAATATTTTTATAAACAATATTAAAATTTTGACTAAATAAAATCTAACTAGATAATTTTCCGCAATATTATGGAATAGTATTATATAAATATTATTTGTGGTAAGTAAGTTTTATATATATTTGAAATTTATAATAGTTTTGATCAATTAACTTTAGTGATAAAAATGAATAGAGAATTTTTAATTGGTTAACAATGTAAGAATAACATCAGATTTTATCATATTATATTAATCATCTTAGCACATACATCTCATCATTATGAAAATTAAAATTAAAAAAAAACTATCATATATGAGTTGCAATATATCTTTAGTATTTATGTCAAACTCGGAAAATAGTAAGTTTGAAAAGATTCTATTATATTACTCGGATATAATATAAATTTATTTTCTTTTTATGCATCAACAAATATTAATTATTATATATAGTTTATTTATGTACACAATTAATCAACAATATAAGATTAATTTTAAGACATTCTGAATTATTAACTATATTAACTATAATATATTACTTAATAAAGTTAAGAAATTTCAGGATATAGATAATTTAGTTTGTTTTATAGCTACATATCCATATTATGATAAAGATGAAAATCACATAAACGATAATCAAATATAATATCATTATTATAATAAACTATAATAGCTATTTAAAATAAACTAATACATATTTAAATTTTAAGTGAGATACTCTATAAAATACTCCCTCCGTTTCATATTAAGTGTCGTTGTAGAGAAAATTTTTTGTTACAAAATAAGTGTCGTTTTAGCATTTCAATGCATAATTAATTAATTTTATTTTCTAGTTTAATTTTTCATTGTTTGAAATTTGGTTAGAAGTATGGGTAATGATGTTTTTATATAGAAAATATGCAAAATTAAATATTTTCTTAATATGTGTGCACAAATGTATAACGACACTTAATATAAAACAGAGTGGATATTATTTTAAAGATTACATCATGCAGAATATTTAATATACTATAATACATAATTTTTGGAAGATATATTCTTAGAATTATTTTTTAATCTTACTTCTACTTATTTAACTATTTATATGTTTACTAAGGATACAAGATGTATTATATTTATAATATGTGAAATTAACCTAACAATACATATAGATGGAACTTCGTTCATTCGTATTATTTGTTTGAGAATTGCGAAGATCTTATAGTTTGGACCAATATAGTGACGTCTAATTCATTATATATATTTCGTTAAGAAAGACTGAAACACAATAATTAATTTATAAACACGATATAGTATTTACATATGATAGAGTTTCACTAACTAAAACCTCTTACAAATTCATTGATGTATATTACGCTATATATATAATATAAAATATGATTTTAAAAATTGGATCGAGCAAAATATTTAGATTTCTAACATAATTCTTGTTTCTATTTATTTAATTAAGTTCAAACAATATGATTAAATTAAATTGATAAGTCTTCACTCAAAATCATAAGATCATGATAAATAAGAAAATATTATCTAAATAATGGTAAATATTTAGATTTCTATCATAATTTCTATTTCTATTTATTTATTTAAGTTCAAATAATAGGATCAATTATAATATATAATTCCTTAGTCAAAATCATAAAAACATAACAAATAAGCAAAATCTACTTATTTTAATTTCAAATATGATAAATTTAAATTGGTGACATGAAAAACTATTTGTTCCTGGTTCTCATGTAGCTGGATCTTCTAAAACCACAAAAATTCTTAGTTGAAATGGAATTCCAACTTATCACCTTTTGACATCAATCAAAAACATAAAAACATGACAAATATGTAAGATTATCTGAAATTGTGGAGAATGTGACAAATAACTAAAACCACTTCTAATATGTATAAGAGATTTGGATTTATTTTTTTTTTGCATGATTTCAAGATAAGCATATGTATAAGAGATTTGGAAAAAAAAAATGCATGGTTCAAGATAAGGTCGGTTCTTCAAACTAGGTATTCTGTCAAATGATGTAATGTATAATGGTAATCAGTCCCGAATTTCTCTATCGGATATAATCTACGATGGGTGTGTATTTGGTCGATTCTATAAATCTTAGGACCAAACAGAGACATAAGAAAAGAATTTAACTTGGCTCTTGTCCTGTTATGTCTATATATATATATAGCTAATTTACTTACATGCTCATATAGATATAGAAGTCTCCATTAAAGGAATCAGTTTCAATTATTTTGATCAATTTCAGCTTATTACAACAATGTCACGACCAATACCCATTGAAAGTAAAAGAAGTAAAATATATATAATATTAATAACTCTCTTCTCACATATGGTCCCATGAAGTCTCTCTTTATTATCAGTTTCAAGTTATAATATGTTTTTTCTCCGTTTTACAGAAATTGTCGAAGCGTTAAAAGAAAGTTACACAACATCACACTTCATCAACATAGACTAATCAAAAAAAAAAAAAAAATCCGAAGGGTCGAATCTTCTGTGTTTTATCTCGTTTGTTACAAATGATGAGTTCTTGTTTTTTTATTTTATCTTCTTACAAAACCTTTGTCCTTGCATGTTTATTGACTTCGTATGAAAACAGGAAACTCCTTGGTGTACCCAAAATGGGTATCGGTAAATGTTAGGCTCCAAATTGAGTTATGCATCGTCAATCAAGTCTAGAGCTGAGTATGGCAATCAAAAGGTCTCTCCTAGATCTCTACCCTGCCTATATCTATGTTTTGTTTGCAGGAGAAATGGCCTTACCACCAGAATTGAGCTGGAAAAGGGTGATTCAGATTTGATAATACATGCCGATCTCGAGAGAAAAGGGTACCTTATTTGGAGACTGTTGTATCTTTGGTGTCAGGTTTTTTGGGGGTTGAACATGCTCTTTCAGGAACAGCTGAATGTTTTAGCTTGATTGAGAAACCTCCCAATTGATATTCTTGAAATACACGGAGGATGAATAATATGAGAATCATTTAACGGACCCTGTAAGTGACTTCTTCCGTTACATTCTTTCTTTGGTTAACGTTGACTTGGTTGGTTGATTGTGTAAGGTGTGGACCAAGGAAGAGACAGTGATCGCTTTCCATTACCACAAACTGTAGAGGAATTGAAAGATCGATCGTGGTATGTTTTCACCATCACCCCTTCTCTTTCTTTTGTCCTGTCCGAGAGTAGACACCATGAGAAGAAAGAAAGAAAGATGCTGAGGTCTTTCTCTTTATTTTTTGACTAAACATGCAACCACAAGATATAAAAATAAGTTCTCTGCTTTCTCTTACCCTTTCTCTGTTTCGGTATCTCCTTAGATCTCTGATTCCTTCTTATCAATAACTTTGATCACCTCTTCGAAACTTTGGTGCTCGTTTAACCTCTCCCCTGACTCAGATGGCTCCGTGCCCTTCCCTCGTCAAATTTACAATACGGAAAAGCATATTAATCATATTGTTGTTTAAAACTTTAATTAAATCATAACACTTTGCATATTACTCAACGAAAACTTTGAATATTATAAATATATTAAATATATATACACTTTTAACATACCATAAAAAAATTCTATGGACAGGATGCAAAAGTTTGGTTTGTTTCATCATATTGAAATTTACTACCTAAAACCTCCAAATGAAAATTAGTGTAAGCTTTAAATTTATAATACAAAAAAACATGTTAAACATATATACAACTCTAACGGACTATAAAAATTCTATAGACTGGGTGCAAAAGTTTGGTTTGTCTCAATATATTGAAATTCTATCACCCATAACTTCTTCTCCAAAATGAAAGCTAGTATAAATTTACAATATAAATAATATATTAAACATATATATATCTCTAACAGACCATAGAAATTTTACAGACAGAATTGTGCAATATATATATATATCATAATTTAAAATTAAAAAAAAAAAAAAAGGTTAAAGAAGAAACAGTTTTCTTAGGAAAAAAAAAAAAAAAAAAACTGACCGGATCAGACGTTGATCTTTGACACAAAACGAGATGCTTTCCTCATGATTCTCTCTCAGTAAAACATTCCACAGAGCTTTGCTCGAGAAGGTGCTCCTAAACCTTCCCTCCTCTCCACTCTGGTAATATATAACCTCTGTCACAGCCAGAAAATCCTCCAGAAGAACACAGTAAGTGCCATGAAACAAGTGATACAACCGATAAGTTTCCCCATAACAAAATATTCTTTTTCAGAAAAAACAAGCTTTGCTTGAGAAGAAAGAACAATTATGGTGTAAAGAAATTAAAGAGTTCAGGGAAATTTTGATGTTTGAGTGAAGTAAGGGTGTGAGTATTTATAGAAGAAGTGTTGACCCAAAAGAAAAAAAAAGGAAATGTATTCGTATAATTGAAGTTAATGCTGTAAAAGGAAAAAGAAAAAGTAATTAAGTTTTTTCGTAGCGTGTAACGGTAATATCTATCGGGACTCTGTAATAATCTTATCATGCATGGACTTGTGAGTTGTGAGTGACAACTAAATTTTCTTTTAGTCAAACAAGAAAAGAAGAAAAATTGATCACAACGGTAGTAAAAAGTTACCTTACCATTTCAACAGTTATATTTAATAACGTTGAGAGCTGAGGTACCGAAACGGTGTGAAGCAAAGTGGATAAAGTTGATGGATCTGCTTCGATACTCATAATGCAGTTCAACAGAAAACAGTTGAGACCTCATCTTGACTGGACCACCGGCTCCTCCGAATGGGTCCGACCAGATTGAAAACAAGGCACAGTTTCAAACCTTTTGTTTTGATTTTGCATGTCTTTTGTTTTGTGGAGCTTATTATTCTGTTTGTGTCTTTGGAAATGTAGGAACTGAGTAAGTCCTTGTTCAGCTCCGGGACTATGGTAGAAGTGAGTTGTGAGATTAATAAGAGACTACTAAGTGAAATCAAGGTGTTGAGCAGACCCCAAAAAAAAACTGAAGGTAATCCGCTCTTGTGCTGCTAGAAGAAGTGCTACCACCGTAACTCCTAAAAAAGTACTGGCAAGCATATCAGAAAATCCCCGGAAGTTCATGCAGTAAACCATTGTGGGTTAAACAGAGCTCCATGAGAAACCTTGTATATTCAAAACATCCTTGTGATTCTTTTTCTTTCTATTTTTTTTTTTTAAAACATTCTTCTTTTCTTTCTATTTTTTTTTTTAATAGTTTAGAAGAAAATATAAAAATATATATATATTGGAAATAAATTGAAAAGAGTGGTGATAAAACATTTATTATTTTTGTAGATTCGGGTTGGCTTGGTGAAGAGCATGATGTCAGCCATGGGTTTCCGGAGTTCATACCACTGAAGACACTTGATGAACCTTATTTGGTGAACGATAAGTTAGTTCTACGTGGGAGTTGAGTTTGAACTCATTTTCTGTGACTAATACTTGTTAGCTTTATAACCTTTATAAAGCCATCACCAACCATGACCAACAATAAGACCCAACCCTCAAGTATTTGGACTTAAGTCATTTGTCTTTTATTTTATTTTGTGCATTGTATTAAATAAAAGGAAGCACTACTCTTGTTTTGCCTCAGAATGATGTAGGAACATCACTCTCCCTTTCTTCTTCGCAAAATCAGTATATGCTCGTTTCTTCGCGAGGACAGTTCCTAGAAGAATGTGATTTAGTTTCTCACTTCTACTCGTACCTTCTTTTTCAATCTCCTCAGTACTCTCTTCTACAAGCTCCTAAATGCTAGACTAAGGCTGGGATTTAAGTATCCCAACTAACTTAAAAAGACTCGAAATGGACCACATCAGTTTCGGATAAATGATTTCATCAATTTTAAAGTGATACACTGCAAATTAGATAAGATAACTCTCATAACCAAGAAGGTCGTGAAGGAGTGCGAACACATGTAACGTGATATAACAAATGGACCACCAAACTGTATTAATGTCGAAAATGGCAAAACTGAAAATCTCAAACAAACTAAAGCAACAGAACACATAGTAAAGAGTAAAACAGTGGAGACAACTAATCGAACAAGCCGAACCCAAGATCTCCATCGCTCTCTTCTGCTGGTTCATCCTACACAAAAAAAAACAAATCAAGAATCAATAACCAACACACTCTATAACAGAGAAAAAAAAATGTTTTATAAATTCTAAATTATATAATACCTTCTTCTCCTCCTTGGCAGGGGCAGCAGCTGCGGCTCCTCCACCAGCAGCGGGTGCAGCTGCAGAAACTGGTGCACCACCACCACCGCCACCAGCACCAACATTCATGATGAGGTCAGTGACGTTACGCTTCTCAGCCATCTTGGCGAATAGCATTGGCCAGTAAGACTCAATCTCAACTCCAGCGGCTTTGACCAAAGTCGCAATCTTGTCAGACTATTGACCATAGGGTTAAGGATATAAACAAAAAAAAAAACATAACCTAAGCCACTCGATGATATTAACAGAAAAAAAACATAACCTACTTCTTGTCTGCCCGACACTTAACATACAAGACTACTGATAACATTTCAAGAAACAAGACACAACAAGCATGATTCCTTAGGTTAAGGGTAATGACTAGAGACACCATTAAGTTCCTGTCTTGTAATAAACAACTTACAAAGACAGCTTTATAACCCTAAATCAAATTCATTTCGACATGAAAACGAAAAGTTAGAAGAGAAATCGATTAAAGGATACAGTGATGGCAATGCCCTCGTCCTCAAGGATCATAACAGCGTAGCTGCAAGCGAGTTCTCCGACTGTCGACATCGTTTCTGCAACGATACAGTAAACAACAGTTTTAAATCTCAAGAACAGAAGCAAAAGGTAACTCAGAAATGTAGAGGGGATGATGAAGAAGAAGTACCTCAGACTGCGATGAGAAGTGGCGCCGCTTGAACACACAGATTAGGGTTTGCAATGCAGCCAAGGTACGAATCGCCAGTTATAAATAGAGCTAATCTACAAAAACTTTGGGCTGCTGATGAAGGCCCATTTTGAAAACTGACGTTTTAATATTTGGGCTATTATTACACTTTCAGGTGATGAGCATATGAATTAGGCTGGGCAAAACTTTTTTGTACTTTCTTCTGTCACTTGTTTCCTACTCGCTTGAAAAAACCAAGTGCTTATCATTATGAAGTCAAGTTGAAAAATATATTATTTATAAATATGGGTCGAGTAATGGGAAAAAAATTAGTAGTCACCTTAGTAATATTTACTACTTGGAAAAATATTAATTTTAATTAGGTTTGTGTAGTAGTGTTAGAAAAAAAAAAAAAAAATTAGGTTTGTGTATAATGTCTTATCAGTAGAATATATATAACTAATATGTTTGAAATACAAATCTATAACAACTGGTATATACATGACTCACTTTGTTTTATTCTACATTGGTATTTTCATATTATTATTATTTTTAATATAACCTACGCTTTTTAAGAGAATCACTTCTTGACCTTCACATACATGAATATGGATAAATCAGTAATTACAAATTCGCCACAGGTATATGCGGGTCAAAAATTCTTTTTTTTTTCAGAGTGGATGTGGATTACAAATTCTGAATCCGCTAGGGTGTTGAACGGATGCAGATCAGTATACTTTGATTGGCAGATATCTGCTAACCCACATTATTTATTAAAAAATTTATTTTAAAAAATTATTATTTACCTATATTTTAATTATAAATGTTATATATATACTACTCGTAATTGTCAAGCAGGACGGATCTGATCCGTTTCCCAACTTTAAATATAGCTAAAATAGCAAATATTTGCCATGTGTTCATTCTACACAAATTTACAGTTTCTCTGTTGAAAAATTGAGTGTTCCACCGCATCCATAATCATGTTATCGTGCCGGCGTCATATGTATTTCATAGTATTGATTGAGAAATGAAAGTCATTATCTCAGCTAGAAGGCTTAAAAGCAGTTTCGTACATTTATGACTTTCTGGTTGAGATAATCTTGCTCTTTTGTGTTTAAAATGGTGATCCATCTTATTTTTATTTGTTTTTGCTAAGATGGCTCACAACTAAAATTTTTGTTGTAAAATCTTCTTTTCATTTATATGATATTTACAGTTTAGCAAAAAAAAAAAAAATTGAGTGTTCCATGACCATATAACTTCATACTCTAATTTGAATGGCTTGTATACAGTAACATGGGCCTAGTAGTTATCACGATTCAAGACCTTAGGAGTTGGTAGATTTTTGTAGTTATTCGTGTCAATAATACAAGAGAGACTTTCCAGAACTAGAACTGTTGTGTTGTCTTCTTCTTAGGCTTGTGCAATTCTGACCATTTATGTGTTTCTTATTTATGAAAACATACCATTTATACATTTTAATTCAAAATTAAGGGCAATGTAGAGGCCCCAGATCTTGTTAAAATAAAGAATATACTTTTTGTTAATTATTCTATTTTCCATTCTATTTTAAAATTATGATTAGAGTAAATTTAGTTTAATTACACAATTACTCTATTTTTGAGTAAAAATGAAATTTTATGTTGAAGATATTCTTACAATTCATATAAGGGGTTCAAGATAACTAATGCTAATATATTATACTAGATTTAAAGCATATCAACAACGTATCTCCTTTCAAACATTTATTTTAAAAGAAAAATGAACCGGAATGATTAAGATAATGTTACAAAAAAATCAAATAATATTAGTGTTTTACATTGAACTAATTATATATTTTTATTTATTTTAATTAATTGTTATGAGATGCAAAATTCTAATCAGTTTTGTGATAAATGAATATGATAATAGCACAACGTGATTGTGATATTCTTAAGAGTCTTTTACACTGCATGACAGTTATTGAGTTTTAATATCACAATAAGGCAGTTATTACTACTTGGGTAGTTTCTGCCTAACGAAGCTCTAACTACTCATTTATAGTAATGAGAAACTGGTTAGTGGATTTTATTTAGTTAGGAATTTAAAATTCAAATAAATGGTGGAACCGAGGTGAGATTAAACTGAATTGAAATACATGTTTGGTGTTATTGCATTTTCTTTTTGTTCTGAATAATCTTTTTTGTTTGCTTTTCGTAACTGAAACAAAGAGAGAATGGAGAGAAAAAAGCAAAGATGGCGAAGAGAGGACTGGTGACTCAATCCCAAGGAAAAAAGATTGTAGCGTTAAAATGCCTATCCCGAGTATGATTCGGTGAAGCCGCCGTGGGAAAGAGACAACATAAGGTGATTTCTCTTTTCTTTTTTGTTTGGTGTTCTTTTTTATCCTGATTTTAAGGGCTAATTTTTTTGTTCATCTCGGTGGTTATTTCAGAAACGACGGCGGTTTCAGAGGTGGAATATTCACCATCGCGAGTCGCGAAAGCTCGATGAGCAACAATGACCACTTTTGGCTTAATTTCACATTTGGTCCCTTGAATTTTGAGTATATTAATTTATGCTCCAAAGTTTTTTTATTTGCAAATATCCCTTTCAAATTGATTCTTGACATTTTAATTGTACAAATCAAACTTTCCATGATTACATGAACAAGTCCTTGAACTTCTGGAAGTTTTCTATTCGGCTTTAACTTTGCAAATTGCAAAATAACCTCTTAATCTAGAGTTAAACTTTTAATATTCACTCAAAATATACCATTGTAACAAAGTAAACATGTTTCATTAAAATTCCAACAGAGTTGTTAAACAAAGTTCCAAAGGTAAAGCATCATGAACTAAATGGTAAAAATTATTAAAATCATTTGATATGAACAACACACAAAACCATATGTATATATATTGTTATTTACATTTTCATCATCATGAACTGATCTATTTTTTTATGTATTTTAGTATTTTGAGAAAGTTGATGTTAGTTTAGTTATATATGTACAATTTCTTCAAATTTTACGATTCACCTTTGTTGTACACATGTACACAAAGCATTGTGTACACCACCAAATTTGACATAAAATAGCAATCTTTCTTATTGTTATATATAAATATCACACAAACAAAGAGGCTCGTGCACATGTGATAAGTAATTTATTAAAAACATCTAAAAGTGGGTAAGTGGCGTGGACATGGTTAGGTATGTACGCACGCTTAGTCTTGTACACAAGATTGGTTAGTGTACACATGTACTTTGGTAACATGTAACTCATTTGTATGTACATGAACGTTGGTGTACAAGAGATTAGTATATACAGGTTTGGTTAGTAGGCCTAGTAGGTCGAGTGAACATATTTTATGATTAACATACATATATCGTTATATATATATATGTCCAGCTGAAATCTGAAATCAGTTCGAGATGATCCAAAGGGTAAAAGAAAAAGGGACTAATTTAAACTCTTATAATTTAATTTAAACATCATCTTATTCAAACACTTTTAGATGTTTTTAATAGATTACTAATCATGTGTGCACGAGCCTCTTTGATTGTGTGATATTTATATATAATAGAAAGAAAGATTGTTATTTTGTGTGAAATTTGGTGGTGTACACATGCTACGTGTACATGTGTACACCAAAGATGAATCGTAAAATTTGAAGAAGTTGTACATGTATAACTAAACTAACATCAACTTTCTCAAAAATACTAAAATACATAACATAATAGATCAATTCATGATGATGAAAATGTAAATAAAAATATATGCACATATGGTTTTGTGTGTTGTCTATTTTACAATTAGAAATTTTAATAAGTTAATTTATTTTTAAAAATAATTAGATATACATTATAATAAAAAGTTATAATTAGTCTTACATGTGTACATATATATGTACACGTGTACATATTTATATATGTACATGTGTACATGCTTATATGTGTACATGTGTACATATTAATATATGTATATGTGCACATCTTCACTTGTGTATATGTGCACAAAACCAAAAAATTAACTATCAACATGAAAAATGATTCACATGTACATTGATTCAATGTTTCCCTCAGATACATTTGTACGATTTATATTACCATTGTGTCCACATGTACAATGTTTCATAAAAACTCACATGTACACCAGTTCACTTGTACACCGAATATGTTTTATCATACATTTGCAAGTTTGATTATTGGAATGGTTAATATCGTTTAATATCAACTGAATTTGTCTAGCATAAACACGAGTGATTCATTTGGGATTCATGTGAAAAGTTAATGAGTGAAGACTTTATGATATCTTATGATTTTAATGATTTTAAGTATCTTGTTTTAGTTAATTCATATCATTTTAGGTTGCATTTAGGTGTATATATTTCATTTGCGTATTCATTTTCATATCACAAGGGCAAAATTGTAAATTTAAAATTTTGAGGATGAAACTGAACAATAATTTGCATGTTTATAGAGTATTAAGGTCAAAATCAAAATGATGCAAAAGTTAAGGGATCAAATATGAAAAAATACCAAAACTAGTCATTTTTGCTCTCAAGTTTTTGAAGATAGTTGGAGGGTGCGTTGGAAAAGAACGATGGTCATGACGATGATGAATTACCATGAGAAAGTTTTGAGTTGAGACATAGTGCAGAGGATATAATCAAACTGAGAATGTGACTAATTGGTTTCAATCAGAGCAAGACACTAGGAAGAAAACAAATGTAGGGGCTCAAAAATGGAGCTTCGCTGAGGTTTGCCGGCGTTTTTGGAGCTGAAACAGAGGACAGTGAGAGAAGCCAAAATCGTTATGGTTGAAGCGATCTTTTTTATTGACGACGGTGACATATACATCGCCATTACACCACTATCAAAAATATAGCTTGACATATCTCAAAAGATAGAAAAATAATAAAAATAATAAATAAATAGAAGTTTTTTGGAAAGTATAACATGAAACATCAAACTTTATTTTACAAAGAAAATGCAAAGTTTAAGAAGAAGAAGACGATGAAGAGAGAGATATGGACCCCACTTTATTGTGTGTGGTTAAGTCCCGTCAGAAAAAAAATAGATATTTTAAATATAGTTAACTTATTGTCTTTAGTTACATGTTCATTTAGTTAGTTGTTAATTAGAAAGTGGGTTTGGTCAGTAAAAATTACCCTAGTAGCATAAACTGTAATAAAAACTTAAAAACTGCCTCGTGATGTAATTGTTTCTATTCTTAATTTGGTGAATAAAATAAAATAAAATAAATGAAGTGGAGAGTAATAAATGAAGTTGGAAGAGAGTCATCGCTGTCATGGTCGCAGTTAAAGAGGTGGTCAGAGTCAGAACTCTCCCTTAAGCAACCTTCCAAATTTATTGATACATTTCTGTTTCCCAAGATCCACCCACCACTCCCCTCTTCATCTTCTCAAGAATCTAAACTACATCTCATCCTCTTAAACACCAAGATTCTTCCAATGTCTTGTTGACTCTGATCTCTTAATCGTCATGGGGAAGAAGAGCGGCTCATCTTCTTCTTCCTGGCTCACTGCTGTTAAACGAGCTTTCCGATCTCCGACCAAGAAAGAACATAACAACAACAACAACAACAACAACAATGCTCACGGTAATGAAGCTGAGGAAGACGATGACAAGGTTCGTCTAAAAGTCAGAGATCTTTGTGTCTTGTCTCTTCACTCTCTCCAAATCTTGAGAACTTTCTTAGTTTAATTCAAATACTCTGTTTTTCTTTCCTGCAGAAGAGAGAGAAGAGACGGTGGTTATTCAGAAAAACAACGAATCACGACTCTCCGGCGAAGACCACAGGCGTTGTAAAAGACGGGTCTGCACCGAAACGCATAGATACGGCGGCGATCAACACAAACGCTTCATCCTCTGTTTCAGAACAGAGAAACGCCGCACAACCACCGCCCACCACCGTCTCCGTCGCACCGGAAACTCTTCATGAGACGGCGGAGTTACCAAATCTCTGTAGCCAGACTTACTCCGCGAGAGACAACTACGCAGCTATCATCATCCAAACTTGTTTCAGAGGTTATCTGGTGAGCAAGCTTTCTACTAATTACAATTAATTAATTAATTATCGTTAATTATATGTAATTAACGATAAAATGAGATTCGGTTTAGGCAAGAAGAGCGTTAAGAGCATTGAAAGGATTAGTGAAGCTACAAGCACTAGTGAGAGGTCACAACGTTAGGAAGCAAGCTAAGATGACGTTAAGGTGTATGCAAGCTCTGGTCCGAGTCCAGTCTCGTGTCCTTGACCAACGTAAACGCTTGTCTCACGATGGTACTCGCAACTCTGCCTTCAGTGACACTCACAGTGTTCTTGAATCTCGTTATCTTCAAGACATTCCAGACAGAAGATCCATGGTGTGAGATCTAACTTAAGTTTCAGACATCATTTGTTGTTATGTTTCAGCTATTAGCTAATGTTTCATCTGTTGTTATAGTCAAGAGAAGGAAGTAGCATTGCTGAGGATTGGGAGGAGCGACCACAAACGATTCAAGAAGTGAAAGCAATGTTACAAGAAAGACGAGATAATAGTTTATCAAAAGCTTTCTCTCAACAGGTAGTTAAACTTGAAACACACATCAATGGTTTGGTTTAAACCGGTTTTCTATTTGGTTTACTGTTTAATTCTGCTTGTTTTTTTTTCCGGTTTAAAGATTAGGAGAACTAGAGGTAGTCAATCTATAGGAGAAGAGGGAGAGGAAGAAGAGAGACCAAAGTGGTTAGACCGGTGGATGTCATCTAAACCATGGGATAAACGAGCTTCAACAGATCAAAGACCACCGGTTTACAAAACCGTTGAAATCGATACTTCTCAACCGTATCTAATCCGTGCTTATTCAAGAACCGGTGCGAGTCCTAGCCGAAGTAGCCAAAGGCCTGATACACCATCAAGAACCAGCCACCATTACAACCATCAACAACATAGTTTCTCATCAGCTACACCATCTCCGGCTAAGTCAAGACCGATACAAATCCGGTCCGCGAGTCCACGGATACAAAGAGATGACCGGTCAGCTTACAGCTACACATCAAACACACCTAGCTTGAGGTCTAACTATAGTTTCACCGCAAGAAGTGGCTACAGCGTTTGTACCACCACTACATTGCCGAACTACATGGCCATTACTGAATCAGCAAAGGCTAGAATAAGGTCTCAGAGTGCACCGAGGCAACGACCTTTGACACCTGAGAAAGACCGTGCCGGGTCAGCTAGGAAACGGCTCTCGTATCCGGTTCCATTGCAGCCACCAGTGGAGGTTGGAGGAGGGTATTATGGTGATAGTAACAGTCAGAGTTTGAGGAGTCCAAGTCTGAAGAGTATCGGTGGTTCACAGTTGGGTGCATTGGAGCAACAGTCAAACTACTCTTCTTGCTATACTGAGTCTGTTGGTGGTGGTGGAGAGATCTCACCTGCTTCTACTAGTGATTATAGAAGATGGTTAAGATGATAAGGAGAATCTAACGGTCATGTTTTTTTTTCTTACTCGTTTTTAAATAGTTTTTTCGGATATATATAAACAATATTTCATTTTGACTAAGATAAGGACGATGACTTTTTTTAGTGTGTTGATGATTGGCTTTTGTATTGGTGTGTAATGTGTGATTTTGTATTTGTTTATCTCTAAACGGAAAATTGGAAATGTAATCTCTTTTTTTTGTCGGCCTGGAAAATGTAATCTTGTTACTAACTTTGGTCTTTATGTAAGCATTATTTCAAAGTGATAACAATTAGATATCATATGCAAGTTGTATGAGATGGTTGTTGTCATGGTCTATTTATTTTTAATTTATGTTCTTAGTTATTGAACTTAAAAGCAATGTGTGGCCAGATTACTATATTTACATTTATAATTTAATGCAAAAGTGAAAATATTAATTTATGAAAATGACCATAAGAAAAGCTGCAACTTTGCAACTTGGGACACGAGCAAAGAACATCGCCCATGTGACATGATTCCTACACTTATCAGTCTTGTCTTCGACGTTACACTTACAACACAACTCCACATCCACCTAAGATAAATGCTTCTTAAATAAGAGAAAACAAAATAAATCAAACATCATGAAAAGTCTATCAACTTGTATTTAAGCATCACCCCCACATTTATTACTCAATATTATGTATAGCATCACTTCTAGACAGATGAACACCTAAAAGATTATGTATACAGAGAGTTAGACCATCTCCATCCTCACTCCATATTTTACTCTAAAAATGGAGTGGAAAATGGAGTGTGAACAAAAAATAAAAAATTACTCTAAAAATAAAATAAATTTTTATTTTTTTGTTCATACTCCATTTCTCACTTTATTTTTGTAGTAAAATATGGAGTGAGATGGAGATCCCCTTAGATTGAGTTTTTAAAAAGAGAGCATGGTGAATTAAAAATAATTGAAGATCAGCCTGTCCAAAAAGTAAATAAATAACAGTTGAATATCAGTACAAAAAAAAAAGTCCATGTTGAATTATACTAATAATTGAATATAAGTCTGACATCAAGTGAGAGATGCGAAACAGCACGCAGTTTTCATCTCCCCGAGAAAAACAGCAGGGCTCGGAAGATAATCCCAAATGGATCTAATGGAGAATTAGAAACCTATAGGCCCAATAAAACTAAATGGGCCTTGAAAGCGTCTTCTGAGGAAAGGCCAAAGGGTCTCTCTCTTCCACCGGAGATGAAAGAAGTAGAGATAGCCGACGAGGTTGAGTAACAGTTATCGTCGGATATCTTCACAAACAACCGAAGCAAAATCCCTAATACACAAATTTCTCGAATTATCCGATTCAAACACACATAAAGAGAGTCTGGTATGCCGAGAAAATTCTCCATTTCTACTTTTCATATACATATGTTTTGGTTGTTTCATAGATCTCTCTCATATTCTTCGATCTTGTTCCCTCCCTAAATTAAAAAAACAAAGCACAAACCCTAGTTTCTGACCAAGTTCAGATTTTTCCTTAATTTCTGAGCTGATCTGGTGAGTAATTTGCTTCTGGGTCTCGATTATATTCGGTTTCCGTTAATGGGTTTTTGTTTTTTTGGAATTTGATTGGGTGCTTCTCTTAGAAAGTTTACTGTTTTGAGCTTCTAAGGGAAACTGGATCTTGTAATCAAACACAACACAAAAAGCTCATCTTTTTTTTTGAAAGTTTTGATCTTTGTTGCATTCACTAAACACTTTATCAAAAACAGCAATGAACTTTTTTGTTCTGCTCTATCTCTTTTTCACCACCACTTAACATCAAACACTCTTGATTTTCGTTATAAGCTTTCTGGTGATCACATGAGCTTCCTAAGTATGGTTATTGGGTGACCAGATATCATTTGCAAGAACCTCATGTCTGACGCTCCAGATGTTGATGACCGTGTGGATTACGAGGATGGTAGCAACAGTGAGATGGAGGAGGAACATGTAGAAGAGTATGAAGAGGAAGAAGACGATGAGGATGACGGTGGCAATCATGATGTGGAGGATTATGGTGGTAGAAAAGGTGGGGACAGGGAAGAAGCTCAGGAGGAATTAGCTGAAGATGACGACATCCATATTGATATTGAGACAGCAGAAGATGAAGAAGAAAGGGAAGAGTATTCCCGTCTTCTCTCACTTCCTCCTCACGGTTCTGAAGTTTTCATTGGCGGCCTTCCTAGGGATGTTGGAGAAGAAGACCTGAGGGATCTGTGTGAAGCCATAGGCGAGATCTTTGAGGTTGGAAGAACAATAATCTTTGTGTCTTATTTAATAAGCATGAGCCTACCGCTGACCTTTAACATTTGTCTTATTAGGTGAGACTAGTGAAAGATAGAGACTCTGGTGACAGCAAAGGCTATGCTTTTGTAGGTTTCAAAACGAAAGACGTTGCACAAAAGGCAATTGAGGAGTTGCATAGTATAGAGTTTAAGGCAAGATCAACCGCTTTACTTATTGATCATCCCTAGTTTTACATTTTACTTATGACTACTTCTGTTTAACCTGTATGTAATTTTTTTAACAGGGAAAAAACTTAAGATGCTCCCTTTCTGAAACTAAGAATAGACTATTTATTGGTAACATCCCAAAGAGCTGGACTGAGGATGAGTTTAGGAAAGTCATAGAGGATGTTGGTCCTGGAGTGGAGCATATCGAGCTCATAAAAGTAAGTCATCGAGGATGGTCTTTGTTGAATTCCCTTACTAATTATTCTTTTTGTTGCCTGTAGGACCCAACAAACTCCACTCGTAACCGTGGTTTTGCATTTGTTCTATACTATAACAACGCATGTGCTGATTACTCAAGGCAGAAAATGATTGATTCTAATTTTAAGCTTGAGGGTAACGCTCCAACTGTGACTTGGGCTGACCCAAAAAGCTCACCTGAGACTTCAGCTGCTGCTGCTCAGGTAACCTTTAAAGAGAGTGTTCTTCGCGAGCACTTCTTTAAGACTAACTATTGTGGTAAAATTGCTCAGGTGAAAGCTCTATATGTGAAGAATATTCCAGAGAATACCTCAACAGAGCAACTGAAGGAACTCTTTCAGAGACATGGAGAAGTTACTAAAGTCGTCACACCTCCTGGAAAGGGTGGAAAACGTGATTTTGGGTTTGTCCACTATGCCGAAAGGTCTAGTGCATTGAGGGCTGTCAAAGACTCCGAGAGATATGAAATCAATGGTAAATTTTCACTGTGTGTTTTGAAAAAGTTTTGGTCTCAGGAGATGTTATTGACTAACACATGTCACAAAACTTGCAAACTACAGGTCAACAGTTAGAAGTTGTGCTTGCTAAACCCCAGGCTGAGAGGAAACATGAGCCGTCTTCTTATGCTTATGGTGCTGCACCTACTCCTGCTCCCTTTGCGCTTCCCACGTTTGGTGGTTTTGCTGCGCCTCCTTATGGTGCTATGGGTATTCCCGGTAGTTTTACTCAGGTATATATGTTTTTCCTGTTTGTCTTCTTTTAAGAAGTCATTATCAACAAAATTTTGTGTAACCTTTGGGTTTAATGTTTGCATTGAGCAGCCAATGATCTATGGTAGAGGAGCAATGCCAACAGGGATGCAAATGGTTCCAATGCTTCTTCCTGACGGCCGAGTTGGCTATGTTCTGTAAGTCAATTTGTTTTTCTAACCTGAGTTTGGTTCATCTTTTTCTTTGGATTATATGAAACCGTTAAAACTGATGTGGGTTTATGTGTGATGCAGGCAACAGCCTGGTATGCAGATGGCACCACCGCCACGACCCAGAAGAGTTGACCGGAATAACGACTCAAGAGGAGGGTCAGGGAGAGAGAGCAGTCATGACCACGATGGTAACCGAGGAGGCAGAAGGTACCGTCCCTACTAGCAGCAGCCCAAAGCTATAGAAAGAGAAGAAGCAAGTAGAAGAAAAGAAAAAGCTGTATTTGGAATTTGTTTGTAGTTTATTTCTTTTGAGAACTTCATATAAGAAAAAGCTCTCTCTAATGTGTTATAAATGCGAAATCGAGACCTTACGGTTTCTGGTTTGATAAGGAGATTGATGAAGGGGGTTAGAGTTGAATAATATGATCTTTACTCTCTTAAATTATGAGACTTTTTCTCTTTTCTGAATATCTTCTGAGTCGAGGGGATATGTTCTGTAAACAAAGTGAACCCAACCGAGTTTGGTGGAGATTGCACAAACCCATCAGCCCATGACCTCTGTTGTTTGCTGAACAAGTCAAGTTATAACTTGTTCTCACATCAGATTAGTTGAACATCAAATTACAAATGAATCAAATCAACTTTCATTATCACAACAATATAATGAGTGTTAGAATACATTTTGAGAAGGCAGTTATCTCTACATTGGAGGGAAATCTAAGAATTTTCCAATGAAGTTTGATTGATTGTTGTTTCAGTTCAAGGATCGATGTCAGAACGAGTTGGAAACTCAAGGCCTTGGAGCGAAGTTATGCTATGGAGATCATCTTTAGAGTACAATGGCAGCAGCCAAAATGCCTTCTTCTTCCCAAAAACCTTTACAAGTACAGAGTTTTTCTTTTAAAAAAAACAATTTAACAACAGATTCTAAGGAATGATGAAAAACAAAAGGAGGATCACCTGCTCGAAGTTTTTCTTCTTTCCCAAGTCATACTTCCATCTGACATCTCCGTTTTTCTCATGAACCTGATAAACACAAACCATGATTTTAGACAAGAGAAGCACATGTTCAAGCTTTATGTCCTTTCTAGAAACCGACGTTATAGAGTTACCTCAACTGAAGTAGTGTTGGATGAGAGAAGTGAGAGGTGCATGACTACGAAACAGAGAAGGCTTAGAACGAACGCTAAGTTAAGAACTGCATCAAGGGGATAGAGAATCTGTAAGAAACATAAAGAATGAAAATGAGGGAAACAAAAAGCTAAACACTTTCTGGAAAGAAAAAAAAACTAAGAATGATTTCTTTACACTCACCGAAAGCCAGAACGAGAGAGGCCAGTTTACCGGGGGAAGATGAATGCTTTATAGCTTGGCTGAAGAACTTGATGAAACTAGGAAGCAAGACTACAACATCCAACATTGTCTCCAGAAATGTATACAACTACAAAACGAAAAAAAAACATAAAGAACTCAGCAACATTGAGTAATCCACACAACATATATCAAACATTGAAAAGGGTTTCTTTACCAGAAAGAGAAGGAAAAACTTGTAATTGCGAGCTCCAACACAATTGACAATCCAAACACAGTGATGATCCATCTTCAGAACACATCTTTGACCTGCAAAAGAACACACAAACCCAGTAAAGCTTTCTTTCTATAACACTAGGACATTTGCACTCCTAAGCAAAAGCATAAGCACATCAGATATAGTCTTACAGACAGAACAGTGATGGCAACGAGGCGGCTTAACATTCCTGCATTTCGGACAGTAACCTAAAGAACCAAAAGCTCCTTGATCTGTCGAAGTACCAGCCTCCAAGTTGTCACTCCCAATCTCTCTTCTGAAATGCTCAGGAACAGAACCTGGATCCGTAAAGACAACAGTAAAGTAGCTCCACAACAGCATTACCAGCTGCAAAGTACCAATCAAGCAATAAACCAAACAACAGACTCAAAGTTAGACACTTTATATCAATTCCAAAAAAAACGAAACTTGAGCAAGAAGATGATCTTAAAGGTCAAGACTTTGACATTACAAGGAAGTGGAAGAGAGAGATGATTAGGCATGCGAGAGCTGAGAGAGCTCCGTTGCTGCTTTCGATTAAGATCGGCCACCATGTGTTAACCACGACGGCGTAGTAAGATACGGCAACGACGGCGAAGACGAGAAGGATCATGAAGTAGCCGAGGACTTTCAGACCGGAACAGAACCGGAAAAGGTTCATTTCCAGCCGGGTCAGTGGGAGGATTGGGGCGGGTCTTCGGGTTCGAGCCGGGAACAACCGTCGTAAGATATTCGAAGCCACGGTTAAGAGATTTTATGAGGGATCAGGAGATTGCTTGGTTCGGAGGGCAAGTGTTGCTTCTGTCGCCGACCATGTGAGGATGACTGTCCGCAGCGATTTAAGGGTAACCTGCTTTGTAAGTCAGAAGGTTTCATTATCTGTAATTTGTTTTTTTTTTCCCTTAAAACATTAAACTACTCATGAGGTTTACATTTTAATGGGCCGAAATGGAGTGGCTGCATTTGCAAAATGTTTTTTTTTTTAAATCTATGTAGAGACTACGAAAGATCCAACGAAACTTCTAAAATTGAATAATTGATGATAACTAGAGATGGCAATTCTTGAACTTGCCCGCGGGCCAGGCCCGTTAAGCATTGCAGCGGGGCGGGATTGGGCATAAACATTCAGGCCCGATTTTGTAACAGGCTTCACGGAATAGGGACTGTGTGGAATTGGACCTCACGCGGGATAGACCCAAATGAGCCCGCGGGAAATTGAGGACCCGTATCATTCTCTGCAGTTTGTCTTTTCACTTGAAAAAAACGAGAAGGGTTAGAGAAATGCGATTCAGAGGCGATCTTTACTGAAATTGAGCTCTGGTGATGGCGTTTTGAGCTCTGACGGTGGTTCTTGTATTTTTATTTCACCTCTTCATATGTCCAAACAACAAGAGAACTTAACGATAGTGATTTCCATGGCGATCTTCACCGACAAGAGAAAAGAGGCTTTCGCGGTGGCGCTTCGATGTTCGATAGTTCGTCTGGTCTTCCTTCCGTCTTCCATATGCACCCGTGGAGCTTCAACGGCTAAAGAGATGACTTTGGCGACACTTACAAAAACTGATGAAGTTGTAGTAAAGGCGATTCGAACTTTGGTGGTGCTTCCCATCTTTCATACGTCTTCGATCAGCAGGAGAGAAGCTCAGATGGTGCATGTTCATAGGTGTGTATTTTATTTTCATTATATTAAAAGTTTTGTGTTAACTTTCGAATCAAAATTGTTGAGTTGTTTAATAGGGATAATTACATTTGGAGCTTCTTGTCGACAAAACCAATATGCAGGGAAACTTTGCATTTATCGAAGATTGTTACTAAGTGTGTTTCTTAAAGAACCAGCGGACAACCATCGGTATTTTCCAAACTTCAGCTTGTACAATTGATTTGGTTGTTCATGTTGATTTTTTAAGCGTTAGAACTTGGAAGGCTTTTGGTTCAAGTTTACATATATAATATATTCAAAATATCAAAGATTATATAACTTAAGTTTGATCTTCTTTAACAAAAGTATTGTATCAATTAGTGCTAACAAACTTGTGTTCTTGCAAATGTCAGGTGCATGTGCAACTCGATCAGAGTCCCGCGGGCCTTTCCCGCCAAAGCCTGTGCATGTCGCGGGTCGGGATTAGGCAGCACTTCCAGAGACCATGTCCCACGCGGATCTATACCGTCGAGACCCGTATCAAACTTGTACCGCAGCGGAATGGGACCATGCGGTTCGGTACAACCCAATTGCCAACACTAATGATAACTGATATAAACACATTTATATCACATAAAAACCAACCTAATTTTGATCTAAAACCAGAATTTCCAATTTCCAGGATTTGAAATAATTCTATGTTTCATTTAATATTTATTTGTAATAAAATTCAGTCTGTAAGATCCTTCATTTACAAAATTAAAAATATAAAATCATAAGATTAAAAATGATTAATTTCAACTATTTCTAATTATTTGGCCAAGTTACATGTCAACGTCAATTTAACGGGTTCTGAATAAAAGTAACCGGAAAAAAACAAATCAGGTAATACCCAAAATAACTTAAAAAATCAATCCGATACACAAACTTTATAGATATCTGTATATCTTCAAAACTAAAACCGACCAAAGCAAAGCAAATACCCAAATATGCAGGAACTAGTATCAATGTGAATTTATTTTTAGTGCTGCCTAGAATGAACTATTTGGATGAAACCAATACCAGCACAAAGAACCCACAAGTAGAAAAAGTTCCAAATTGGATATAAACCATTGAAGATCCCAAACTTCTCTGACTAAACTGGATTGCATCTATCTACGAGGAAAGCAAAAAGAAATAGATGCCAAGTCTTGTTGGCTTGATATTCATTTTATCGTCAAAATCATTACAAAAAAAGCAATGCATCTCGAGAAAGCTTGGACTGAGCAATGTTGTATCTTATCCACGTCCACAAATTATTACTACAAACCAGCTAGAGAAACTAGCCGATCCTCAAATCAAAAGCAAATTTTTGTCATGAATCAGAAAATCCATAACGAAAGAGAGAGAGAAAATGAATGACACTTATTCAGGGCGTGACTTGACGATGAAGTTCTGGCGACTGATAGGGTTCATGACGACGGGAGGACCAGCGGTTCTAGGCCATGCTTGGAGCCTCTCTTCAGTCGCAACACCCCATGCCTTGTTTGTTATTGTTCCCGGTGTACTTCCTGTGCTTTTTGTTAAAAAAAACAAAACAATTAGTAACCAAAGGTTATGAACTTTAGTTTGTGTTATGTCGGAATAATAAAACTTGCCTCCGAAAATCTTATCATCAGAAATGACTTTGTCACACACGTAGGCTATTACAGCTGATCCTAAAAGACCACCGACTATGTACGTCGCTCGTGACATTACTTCTTAACCTGACCTGAAGTCAAAATCATGTAATAAAACATTAACATCTCAAACGCAGACAAAAGACTCTAACTATGTTATCAATCATCAAACTGTCTTCTGAATAACGAAACAATGGTGATTTTGAACATGTAACCGATACGGTACGGTCTATTGACAGATCTATTGTTCGAGGTTACAAGTTATAGATCTCAAGGAAAGAAGGAAAACAAATGATTGATACTAACAAGAACATATCCATCAGATGGATCTCTGAAAGGATCGGTCTAATCTCACCGCAAGTATTGATTTGAGAAGAGGGATTTACCTGAATCGATTCACAGACGACGAAGCGAGGACAAAGGAGAGGAGAGGCGCCGGAGAAGAATCGTTCCCAACTGTTTTAGGAAGAAGGAAAACAAATAGCGATTTACGTAAATATTGCAAACTTGACAAATGACCCAAATGAGGTTTTTCCGATGTGGGCCTTGTATGAGTATTAGGCCCATAAAAACTTTCTACAAATTAGTAACATGAGAAAAGTTATGGCTTCAGGTCCAACAATATCACTATGGTTTCAGATTTTTCTTGGAGGCTAAACAAGTTTATTTTCATACAAGAATACAACAATACACCAGCTTTGAGGGTTACATCTAACTCAACTCTATTTTCAAAAATTTTATTTGCTTCTATAAAATCATTTATAATGTATTTTGTTATATTTGCTTTTAAAAATAAAGAATTTGTAATAGAGATGGATTTTGCTCCAATTTGTTCTCTTACAATAGCAATCTTTGAAAATATAGAGTTAAAAATATAAATTGATAATTCTACTAAATAAAGAGAAAAATAGCAATTTCTATATTACATGAAAAACTAGCATGAGTTGTAGTAAAATTGACTTTAAATATTATTATAGAGTCAAAAATAGCAATGAATTGAAGATGTTCTAAATACAAGGATACTATATTTTTCTCTACATTTCAAAGAAAAATAACAATTTTTTATTTATCGAGATAAATATAGCATTCTTCTATTATAAAAAAATATATGAGAATAAAAACTTCATTTTTATTTTTCCTCTGTAATAAAGATTTGTAAAATAGAGATAGATTGTAGATGATCTAAATGATCTAAGTAATTGTTTATTGTATATAGAATGAAAGGGCATATTCTTATTAATTTTATCTATAATACTTATATTTATAACATTATTTAGCACTGTTCATGAAATTTGGTTAATAAATATATTAAGTAAGTTTACTGTTAAGTAAAAAATATTATTTAAATAAATAAATTGTTTAAATAAATAATTTTAATTAAATTATCATAATATAGTCAAATGCTTATGATAACTTTAATTAACATTTACATTAATGCACAATTAACTTCATGAAATTATTTTATTAATTATAAATAGAGTTTAATATTTTTATTAAACTTTTTATGACATATAATATATATATATATATGAAAAAACATATTAATCTTTTTTCGTCGGGGGGGGGGGGGGGGGGGGGTGGCATTATGTTGGACATACACCGCAGCTGAGGGTCACTTTTCATTCTTCATCAATTTAGAGCATATTCGATCATAACATTATTGTCCGAATCATACTGTAGTTTTAATATAATTTTAATACTAAATTTTTCTTTTCTAACCACAATACCAAAATTCACAATAAATATATTTTATATAATTATATTTTAAACTACAAATTTCTAAATATTTAAAATACAAATAATTGTTATTAATTAATTATATTGAATAAAAATAGATCACAATAAAAATAAATTTTCAATAAATATTTACTATTTAATTATATAATATTATTTAACTAAAAATCTGAATAAATTATTTCAATATATAATATTTCTATTTTAATATGTATTTATTTTTAGTTATCATTTAATGTGCTGAATACTATTACACTAAATTTAAATTTTATTTAATATTATTATATTGCACTAAAATAATATGACTTTTATTATTGCACTGGAGATAATTTTATGTGATAATTACACTAAAATAAAGTTTTTAGAGTTAGGTTGTCCTAGGCAACTTGCCGATAGCCTTTGTTAGAGCCTCCTAGCACCCGGGATGGAACAAGTGAGGGTGTCACCGCAGGAAATCTAGACGGGACTTTGAATATAGTTGCCACCACACCGCTGAAGTTTAGTCATGATCTTATTTCCCTTATTGATCACATTTCTTGTTTGATATGGTGACACTGTAATGCTCATGGATTCCAACATTATCAAGATTTATAGGGTTTTTTTCTTGGTCTATATCAAGATTTAGTTATATATAACTTGTTTTTTTTTTTGCCCTTAAAAACCATGTTGAAGAAAACTTCGGTTAGGTAACAAAGGAAAATCATATACTAAAAGGCTTTATATATATATACACATGAAAACTCAGGTTTAAAATCTTCATGTCTGTTCAGTTTTTCGTTGTATGATTTAAAGCAGCTTTAGGAACTTAGTGGGACTGGTTGTTTAGCCTTGTTGTCTCCGGTTTTGTTTTTTGAATCTTGTTTGAAATCCGCAAGATTTGCAAGTTCATCGACTGCTTCGACCGTTGTTTGAATTCTAGCTGCGTTTTCAATCAACAACGAAACCAAAGTAGCAACCGGAAGTACTTCATGTAGGCTCATCGACATGGTTCTGTCTCCTTTGTTGTTTGGAACTTCTTCTTCGGGTTTGTTGGTTTCAACTGGAACTGTCTTTAAGGTCTCTCGAAGCTCTTGTACTGCTGAGTTCATATCAAACACCAAGAAATCCATCTTCGAAGATTTTCTCGTGTTGCTCGTCATATCCGCTAATTCTCTCAAGATTTTTGAAGAAGCTGAGCTCAGTTTTAGACAAGCTTCTCCGAACTGTTTCTTGACCTGGTTTGGTACCTGTTGAAAGCAGAAGACATACTTGTATTAGTTTCACATAGTTGAATCTCCTAAACTATAGTAACTTATGAAAGGGTTATAACCTCTGTTTCATAGTTCATGCATATACTAAGATTCTCAAGGCAATAAGCACATCTCCTCATAGCAGCCCCTATCTTTACATACTGTTGCCATGGATGCCTGAAGTTAAAGTTTCCATGCGCAGGTTCCCATCTAGCTAGATTCGCCTGAGTGATTACAAAAAAAGAGAGTCATCAGCAGCTGCAAACAAAAAATGCAAAATAAAGTTTTCATGTTACCATGGTTTCCTCTGTTCCCTTAGAGTTTAGTACACATTTGAATCCTTGCAGCTTCATGTTAGTTTCTTCATCTTCGTTCTCATTCGTTGAGACGTCTTTCTTCTTGAAGTACTCTTCTACACAGCCTGCAGTTTTAACTATAGTAAGCTTGTATAGCTAAAGAGGGAACCTTGCGTGACAAGTTTTTAATTTTCTTATACCCTTACCATCTAATGAGTCGGCAAGTTTTACAAAATTATGTTGAACAAGACGGTGAAGCTGAGATCCTGCCCATATGGGACAGAAGAATACAGTAATGATAATGCAAATAGATGTTCCAATAGCAATAGTTGATACTCTTTGCTGAGCCATATCAACCAGCTTGTCTACTCGGTAACCTCCTACTGAGACAAGGCTAAATGTGAGGATAAAGATCATTGCTCCATAGTCGAATCTAGCTTTGAATGATGGCACAAACCGCGAGTAAGTAGCTGCGAAAGCTGTAAGAATCAAACCCACAAAAGGAAGTTAATAAAGATTGATCCTTTTTGGGTTACTTGCAAGTGAAGAAAGACTGATCGTTTTTAGGGTTTGGACAATTACCAAATAGAAAAACAGAGCATCCAATCACAAAAATCTCAGCTTTTCCTGATTGAGTTGCAACCCAATGAACAGCAATGCCTAGTGATCCAGCTAGTATAGTTGCCACCACTCTGTTCACACATTTTGAGAATGTTGCTCCTGTTGTACATGGAGAAGTTACATACACATATTGATCAATATAATTGCACTCATTATATAAGAATAAGAAAGTTATAAAACTTTTGATTTAGGGTTTGGTTTATACATACCAACATTGGACTCGAAGACGACTACAACAGTCATGATAGCCCACATAGCATTCCCTCCAACTCCATCATACAAAGGTCTCATGTAATAGAAGATTGAGACTAATGAAAGTGCAAGTCCTACTTTTAGACAGTGAACCACTTTTGCCGGATCATCTGCCCCAATCCTCCAAGTCTTGCTCATAAAAATTGTGATTCTCTCCACGATCACCTTCATTACTAAACCCTTTAGCCAAAGAAAGATTCTTTCACAAGGTCCTGATTTAGGAACCAATCTCTCGGTTGTCCCATTAATGTCAACACTTATCCTCCACTCTAGCTTCCCTGCTTCTTCTTTTGATGCCATATTACAATACCTGAGAACCCAAAGTTTTAAACTATAAACCTAAAAATCAGATCAAATAATAAATGTTTTGGTCAGGAAATGTTTTTGTTTTGTTTGCTGAGCAATGCAATATGGGGTGTTACATATATATAGGGCTATTATAGGTGTTAATATTTCTCAAAGTTCTTTAAATCATTTAAGAAACTAATATACATTATTTGTTATCTGCTACTATATATATTATACTCTCCACTTGGAAAATGCAAAAAGATGGAGTGACCTAACTATAATGTTATATGATAAGTTCATATTTTGTGCTACAAAGCTGTCATCGCACAAGTACGTACTGATGTTGACTCCTTCGTACATCCATCCATTGCACATCAACGTCTGTTCACCTTTGTTTCTAGATTATATATGAATTTTGAGTAGAAATATTAATGTCAAAAGTTATAAGAAGTTTCAAATTCACATACATTACCTGCAAATTTAGAAAACACTCGGAGATTTTACGTATCATCAACCCTATTTGTACAATTGTACTATTTGGATTTATATAGTCCCATTTGCACTAAAAGAAATTATCATAGTCCCATGCATACACGGAAGTATTAAATAATTAAAATTTATCGAATTATATTACTTACATGCACTAGCTAGCCACTAAGTTTTAGGCCTCCTAAGTGATATCAGATATACCAAACAAATGAAATCTAGTATTAACGAAAATATTTGCGTGCGTGTGCATTGCGTGCGTACTTACATACATGATTTCAAATTTAGTAAAAAAACACATGAAAACTGTATGTAAGCAAATAAAGCCCTTCGCATTCCTTTTGGTTGATTCATTTATTTCTTTCATGCAATTAACTTCAAATTTGGGAAAGCTCTTTTCAGAAAAAAAAAATTAACTTCAAATTGAATTCTTAACATTTTTTACCAAAGAAAACCTCAAACTGAATTTACTATATTACATATGCACTAGTTGATATCAAAAGATATATGAAAGTGGTGCGTTTGACTTACACTAGCTTTAAATAATGTACATATTATAAAAGTTAAAATTCTAAGGTGGTGCAAATATATCAAACCAATTAGAAGAAAAAGATGACATAACCTAACTTTGTTTTAGGTCACTAAGTGAGCCCCCAATTATAAGGGACCTAATTTAATTGTTGGGATCCCTACCAAAATATATATTATCTTACCCTAAGTGGACGTACTTATATATATTATCACTAAGCAAGATTTTTATTTTTTTAAAAAAAATATTTTTTGCGTGGTCGAAAATTAATTGAAGAATACAAAGAAGAAAAAATATTGTGCATGCGCTTAGCTACTTCAGGTTGCTCTATTGCTCTTGTGAAAACTATCTATGAAGTGCCCTTCAGCTTATCATATCACTTTTTGTTGGTGATGTGATAAGGAGAGCAGTTTAACTTTTTTTATCTTATCTAATTTGTTTATAAAGATACCGTGTTGGGATTAGATCACGATTGATATAAAGACCTGAAGGGTATATTGCGCTAATTAAAAATAGTCTAACATCATTGGCATGCAAATCTGCATTGAAGAATAAACAGAATTTATTTGGTTGTATTCAGAATATCAATGAAGAACATATATGTAGTTTTTTCTTGAATGAATGTCAAAATTTATTCAATCAAAAAATTTATGTACATACATGGTCTGAAACCAGCCCATAAAACTTTCTAAAGAAGAAACCTTATCTACGGTCTGTTAGGGAAAAAATCTAAAATTTTCCTTGTTTCTTAAAAATAGAGAGTCCTTTCAAAAACTGAAACCTTAGAGCATGTCCATCAATAAAAACCCATAATGGATTTTTTAAATTTAATTAATGGTTAATAATATCATTTGAGAACTTAAGAACTTTAGTTAGTAAAATTATTTTTTTTTTCTCCATTGGGAGAACTTCATACAAGCAGAGAACACTCTGTTTTTGAGGAAAGAGGGAACAAAAACTTTTTTACTTCCCAACGAGAGAGAGAAAAAAAAGTGGCAGTCCAATGGCTAAGAGTCACGTCAGTGTCTCTTATCAGTTCTATAAAGCCCAAACGAAAGACCGGTTCTTCTATTTTAAAGCCTTTTTCATTTATTTTTTCCCATTTGACTTTAGAACCCATGTAAGGCACTCTCGATGGAGGTGGTCTTAGCCGTCTCTCTCTCTTTTCTTCTCTCTCTTGCAATCTTGCTCTCCCCTCTCTCTCTCTCTCTCTCTCTCTCTCTCTCTCTCTCTCTCTCTTCACGTCGCTGACTCTTTTTCTCTCTCCTTGTCGTCTCTCTTTCTCTCTCATTGCCGTAAGTGGTGGCGGTGGTGGCCGAGAGGTTGCTGATCGGAGCTTTTGCATTCTTTGTTGATCCAAATCTCGCTTTTCAGATCTCAAGATCTTTCAGATTTACTTTAAGGTAAGGTGATTCGAACCCAAATCTTTCTCATGATCTATGTACTCTTTCATGTTGGAATTAAGGTTTGGGTAGGTCTTGTTTGAAAGTTAGGTTGATAGATCATCATGGAAGTTATGTTGTTAGATGAATGGATCATACTGCATAAGAACCCTCACACTGTTTTAAAAGAACTTAATAGACTTCCTTGTGTTGATGTGGATGAATGATTATGAATGATTTCTTGTGTGATTGGTTGATATGATTTCATGTGGTGACTGATGATGAGAAGCTAAGTTGCTAGAAAGAACTGTACGCCTAGGTTAATAGTGGATATTATAATTGGTGTCAAATGTGAAAGCAAGTTTAATGAATATGAACAAGTTAATGTATGTGATGTGTATTGTATGTGGCACCGATATCGTGTGGCGTCAAATGAATGATGAGTTAATGAGAATGAGAAAGATGAGTAACGAGAAATGATGTGATGTTAAGATACCAAGAACGGATGGCGTTTAGAAAGTGATGAGTTGAGTTAAGGTGAAGGGCCATGAGCGGACGAGATCTCCGTGAAGGGCTGTTAACGGATGATGATCGTGTAAGGATGGGGTTAGTGTTAAGGGTACATAAGATCAAGTCATGCCGAGTCATGGCATATGTGATCATCAAGATCGCATGACAGACAGTGCCGGTAGGGGCCAACGGGCTGCGAGCGGGTGATCATTTAGGAAGCCTCGAGACAGTGGCTCACGTAAGATCTCACGGGTCAGGCTGACACGAGAAGGGATGATCGTGAGCGGGTCATAGGTCCTTATATCTAGGATGCGTGGAGTCAAGTATGTTGAGTCGGTTGAGTCCTTGTATAACAATAACTGAGCTCATTGTATTGTGTGATGCTAGATTGATAGAAATTGAAATGTTGATGTTATGTTATCGTAGTATGCATTTGATTGATTGTAGTGGCTAGTCGGTCATTTTTCCACATCAAATAGTGTAGAGTGTCATGAGAAAAAAACTGATCTAGAAACATTTCACTGAGTAACCCAATTACTCACTACTTCCCTTTCCATTTTCCTGTGTGCATGACTGTAAGTAGAAGTGTATGGATATGAGTAGGTTGGTATTTCATAGAAGATTGTGCATCCGTAACTCTTGTGACCAGTAACGGAACATGTCATATTGTCTAAAATGAGTAGACGCGTGTCCATAACGTCCGCTCAGTAACCTCGGTTAGAGGTCTGGAGAGTAGCTCTCACGCCCAGAGCTCTGAGTTTGGTATCAAAATTTGATCCCATGTTCAAATCTTTTCACCCATGTTCTTCATATTGTAGTATATTATGTTCAGTATCTGCATGCACCTGATAGAACCAGAGTCGAGTTTGACTTTAGTAGGGCTCCCAGTTACAATTTTTTTTGTCCACTAATTAATTAAATTCTTAAGTGTAAAATGTTTTATATGGGTGTCGAACTTGTCACCAGTATAATACTGACAATACAATGTTAGCATTACAACTGCAGAGATCTTATACAAAACTAATTAGCCCCTCAAATAAATAAATATTTTCAAAGCTAGAAGCATGTTCATAAGATTTATGTCATTCCCGACCCTGGACATAACTATAATATAAAATAAAAAGAACTGAATATTGTAAAGAATTTAAGCGATAAGAATCGAGATATTATATCTTTCCTTAATTCAAAATACGGTTCTACAACATAGTGATTTCAATAATACAACTACATAAATCTTCTGATATGCATCACCTAATAAAAATATTGTCAAAATTAGTTTTGTGTGTACTCTCGTACTTAAAAAATACAAAAAATAAAGAAGGAAAAATAATGTGAAGAATTGTTAAACAATGTTTTTTACAATGTACCGTCTGAATGAGCTTTCACACTTATTGGTATATAACTTCAAAAATTATGAAATTAAAACATACGTTATGTAATCATGTACTAAACTATTGCAATAATGAGGATTAATTTTCTATTGCTCATGTTAATGGACAAAGTAATAAATGATTATGACCAAACAAATCAAAGTAAAAAAAATACCTTTTATGGGTTTGCATTCTTATGTTCAAATAAAACATAAAAAATCATAAATAAATTTTAAAGATTAATTACCTAATTGACATATTATCCAATCAACAAATTCAAGTTCAAATTTAAATTCAAACCAAATATCCAAATTGAAATATTTGCTAATTTTTAATACTTGTTAAGTTTAAAACTTTTTAAAAATTCATATCATTCGGTTTGAACTTCAATTTCTCATTCAAAACAACTCTGATTTTGAAAACATATATGTTATCTCATAGCGCACATGGTGTCGATTACTTCATGTTTAAATTTTGATCATTCGGACAGACGTCTTCATCGAAAAATCTACTGGAAAAAAAATTCACACAACTTTGTCAAAAACGAGTTCCAACATCAGTAGGTAGGAACACAAGGTGAAATCATCATCTTTTGAACTTTGTGAAATATCATGCTTAAACGAAAGTATTATATCGAATGTGTGATTAATGGACTAAAATAGTTAGTTATGTCTTGTGTTGCTGTGGATTATTTCGGATTTTGATGACACAACATTGTAGTGGAACAAAATGGCTTATCAAGTCATTCGTCACACACACATTATATATATATATATATATATATATCTTGTATACCGGATCTT
The DNA here is from genome assembly GCA_012274485.2 of Sinapis alba. NCBI lineage: Eukaryota > Viridiplantae > Streptophyta > Magnoliopsida > Brassicales > Brassicaceae > Sinapis > Sinapis alba. The sequence continues at coordinate 34,538 of MU106370.1, read as the reverse complement.
TTGTTGTAAATATTATTTCTATCAATAGTTGATTTTGGCTTCCGCTTATTTGGATTTTCTCTTCGTTTGACGAATTTTGTTGTGTGTCTTCAACGCTTCATCTTTCTCCAAGTTTAAGTTGATCTAAATAAAATTTCCTATCTAAATAGCCTTTTGCATGTGTTATAAGAGTTATTCTTGAAATTGTGTGAGGAACTAAATCTTACCGGTTCTTGCTTGATTTTTCACAAAAGAAAATAAATTTTTTCACTTTTTGATAAATATTTCATCCTAAAACCTTAAGTGAAGTTTTTCTTTTGATTGAAGAATCAAGAGATTGGGATTTATTAATTTTTATTGGATTTAGAATAAGCAGAGTTGAAGATTTTTGTAGACTTGAAAGTGTTTATAAAATATGCTCTCTTATTCAGTTTAGCCATTAGTCCCGCTTTCTTGCTCTGATTTAGTGGTTTATGTTCTATTGTTACTGGTTTGTAAAAGATTTGTGATTTATTTTTGTAATTATGTATATTTATGATGTAGAAGTTTATTTAATAATTCTATTTAAATCATAGTTTTTGTGTTTTGTTGTTTTGATTTGTTGTTACCGATATTTATTTTATATGAATCTTTTTCTTTTAAAAAACATTGAAGCATTGGTGTTCATGATACATCATTATTAATATAAAATGAATTGATACATATACTATCTAATAAATGAAAACCAGTTTGTTGTAGCAATTGAAGTTTGTTCTAAAACGTGACTGTACCTTTGATATGTTAATTTCTGATAGGAATATGTTGTTTAAATAAAAGGAATATTAAAAATTGTTAGGTGAATCTGTTAATTAAATGTATGATTTCCTGATGTATAAATAAAAGGAAATTTGGAAGTAAGGAATTATATAAAAAACGTGTGTTTAAAATAAGGAAGTGGCATGGCATTGTAAATATTGTTGAAACAGAAGGGCACTTCAAATAAAAAGAATATCAAATCCATATCCTTGTTTCTAAACAGTTCTCATTTATATTGCTATCCATGTTTCAAAACAAAACCAAAATAATAATAATTAAAAGCATATGTTTAAACATAAGGCAATAGCATTGCTCCATAAATACTTAAAAACAAAAGGACGCCTCAAAAAGGGCTTTTTGTTTTAATAGTATAGATGTCTAGTTCCTCCATTTTTAACATTTCTATTAGTGAATTGAAGTTCTTTCCGTGCAACTATTAAATAATATTATATTGAAAGAAAAAAATTTACAAAATCATCAAGATTTTCTTCAATTAAAATCTTGGAATGAGAATGTTCTTACAATTTGAATTTCTTAACTTGCTGAACTTGACCATGATTGAGATTTTTGAACGCAAAGACAACAAATAATTGTGATTGGTTATGAATTAAGGAAGCTAAGGTGAAAAACACCACCAACAAAGTAGAATATTTTGTTTAACCAAGTTTTGCTTTTCTTTACAAAGTTTTCATATCATACCGAGAATTAGAAACATAATTAAATTGCTGAAAGACTAATAAATCAGAAAATCTTTGGGAAGAAAGAAAATTTGCAAAATCGATTGAAAAACATAATTCAAGTGCCGAGTGAAGATATTACATTATTTTCGACACAACTCTAACCCTTCCACTCGATTGTATCGTATTTTTATTATATTTACCAATAATATTTTTATAAGAAAATACATGTTATTGGTTATAGACTACATTAATTTTGCAACATGCCCAACAAGATTGACACGACATCCAACTATTTTTATTGATATTCTTACAATATGGCCCAATAATTATGTATGTAAAATAATCCCAAAATATTTGTTTTAATTTTTTTTTGCTTTATATTAGTAGAATAATTTAAGTTTGGGTAAAATATATGGATCAAAGAACCGAACCGAACTTGATTTGAAAGTAGTACTAAATACAAACTAAAACTCATTAAGTATCCAAATGAATCTAAAAGTTAAATATTCAGATAACCATACTCCAATTGGATCCAAACTGAAATATATTGAATACTGAAAATATCTAAATCATAATTATATATTTAAATACATTAATTATTTTAAATTTTAATTATATCTATTAGATATTCAAAATATGAAAATATCTAGAAATTATCAAAATAGTTATAAGTAAATATCTAAAAGTAACAAAAAATGTTCAAAATACTGAAAATATATATTTGTTCTCCATCCAAATATTTAAATTGATCTAATTATTATGTAAATTTAAGTATTTAATATTAAATTATTCAAATTTATGTTTTATATTATTTTGTTTTCGGATTTTGAAGACTTAAGTATATTTGAATTTTTGTTAAAAATTACATATTTAAAACAAGTATTCAAACTCAAAACCTAACCGAACCCGCAATGATTCAAACCAAATCTCAAACAAATTCAAACTATTTGTAAATATCTGAATAAGATTTAAATTTTCAAATCTAACTGAATCCAAATGGATATCTAAATGTCCATCCCAAAAAAAAAACTATATGATAATCTTTTAGTACAACGTAAAATAAATAATCTAATTAATTATTTCACTCTGCACACGGTGGATATCACTACCTAATTAATAATAAACCAAGTTATCTATCTAAACTAGTTATGAAAATCTAAACTTAATAAGTTGATTATCAAATAAAAAATAGATATCCCAAAACGAGAATATATAAACTCACATAATTACAAAGTTCTTATTTATTTTTTTTAATATTTTTTTTTGGGTTATGTTGACAAATATATCGTTCGGTTCCGTTGACAAATCTTTAATATTAAATTAGAACTTTTGCAAAATGTTAAGATAATAAATAACTAAACAAAATTATGTCAACATTAAATTTAAATCTAAAATAAATAAGAAATACAAACTTATTTTTTGCTAAATAAAAATACAAACTTATAATAAATTATAATAACAAAAGTAAACTAATGATGTTATATCAATAAATTTAGGTTTATTTTAGGTTTATCTATTATTATTTTCTTCATATTTTGAATGACGTAATAAAAATTAATCAAAGTTAAAAATTACTAATTAATTAATTTATTGAATTTTATATAATATTTAAAGAATATATGTGAAGTTTATCCAAAAAATTAGAAATATTATCAAATTTGTTTGAGATTTTATCGGTTCAACCGGTGTAAGTGACAAAGTAATGATGAATTTTTGAGGGTTTACCAAGTTTTATCAGTTTTTTAATTAATATAATTTCTTTAAATTTGAATCATATTATATGTGGGTTATTAGGGGTTCGAATGGAGACACAAATCACAAAATGTAGATCAAACCAATAATGCAGATCAAGCAGATCAAATGCAGATCAAACCGATAATGCAGATCAAATGCAGATCATCATATTTATACAAAATCAATGTTTTTAAAACTGAACTGGACATTGACTCGGCATGGTGATTTTGGAACGGTATAACCAGTTCAACCAATATTTATTTTATTTTTAATTAATTAAAAATAAAAATTATAATTATAATTATATAATTAATTTATATACTTTTCATTAATATTATAATCATATAATAATATAATTAAGTAACTATCTTAAACTAATGTGAAATATTTTATACCAAATTGTTAAAAATTTATTTTTTACTTCAATTTTTGAAAAATCAGATTTTTATATTAAACCGATTCACCGATTTTTACAAATTTTACCGGTTTTAAACCGGTGGTTCAATTCAAATCCGACTTTTAGAATAACCCGAACTGGCAAGTTAGAGGAGTCACTGTTCAACCGGCCAGTACGGTCTCGGGTCTTCAAAACACTGTACAAAACAATTATAGATTTATTTATCAAATAATCTTATTAAATTATCATTTTTATTAAATGTTCCAAAACTAATAATTAAAATTAAATATTTAAACTAAATGTACAAATTCTTATTTATAAATAATGAAATGTAAATTAGCAAACAACATAGATATATTCATTAAACTAAGTTATACAAATTATTAGAAAATAGAAATATATAAACAAGTATTAGTTATTTTAGTTATAATAATAAACTAAGATAAACTATAATATATATGTTTTCTATCAGTGTAAATATTATATATGATTTTTAGTGAAACAAAAAAATAGGTAATACAAAAATAATATATGTATCTAGTTATTGCAAACATAATATATAAAAATTATGAATATGTTAAATATATAGTTATGTAAATGTTTTATAAAATTAATCATATTATACAAATAAATTTGTTTTAAAATAATTTATTTATTAAACGAAATATTAAATTTTATATATTTAAAGATTTAGTTATTTAGTTTGGAAGTTAATAACATGAATGAATAAAATAGTTTCTCTATTAATAATTAATAGTCAAAATAACTAAATTAATATTATTGATAATCTGCAAATGTCGAGCCTCTTTTTTCTCCTAATTTGCAGATCAAAATTTTTATGTGTAATTTGAATCTGCATGCAGATTTTTATTTTTTTAATCATTTATTTTTGGTTTGTGAAAATTATGGCTTCGAATGGTATGCAGATCAACAAAATGCAGATCAAACTCAAAATGCAGATCATGCAGAACAAATACAGATCAAGCAGATCATGCAGAACAAATGCAGATCTAATTGATTAAGCTAATTAACCAAATAATAAAAAATTGTAAATTAAATATCTAAAATAAAAATACGATTTCTTATCAATTATTTTTTTCATTAATTTTATAAAGACAAAAAATTTTAAACATTATATTTTAGGTAAACACAATTACAACAAAAAAACCGTAAAACCAAAAAAAAATATTATCATTCTAATAATTATATTAAAACTTAAAATTATATAAAAATTATTAAAATGATAAAGAGTATTCCTTTTTCCTTTAAATATTTTTATAGTCCAAAGTAAAATCCAATTAAGATCCATAGACGTTAATTAAGGCTGGATATAAAATCCATAACCTGAATTTTGAACCGAACCCGAACCGAAATACTGACTCGTACCAAGTCCAAAATGTAAAAAAAACATGAATGAGTTTTGTAGTGTGTTATAAAACATATATGAACCCAAAATGTTATTAGCTGAACCCGAACAAATGAGAAATCTGAAAAGTATCTGAAAAACCGATATGATACAATTAAAATATGAATTATCAAATAGAAAATATTAAGTAATTATGAATAAAATTAAAAACATTTATTTAAATACAATTAAAATATAAATTATCAAATATAAATGTATATGCATAAATTTATTAAAATAATTTATATGTAAATATTAGTTAATTTGTGTAAATATTATACATGATTTTCCTGTTCATATATTTAAAAGAATAAAAATAACATGTATAAATTGCAACAATATTTTTTAAAAAACTATGAATGTGCAAACTAAATATATCTATTTTTATTAGCATATTTATAGAAGATAATATAAATAAGAGAATCTATTTTATATATCATTGCTATAAATAAACTCAGCTAAAAATAAATTGTTATACAACTGAGAAATAAGAATATTAAAACATACATTTAAATAGATTTTTGATTAGTTTAAAAGAAAGTGAAAAAGTTAAATGAGATTTTTTATAAGTAACTAATAAAAAAAAAATATGTTCGTACGTTATTGATCTTCGTCGTCCCACCTACATTTGACCCTTGCCCATTTTCTTCTTGTCCATGCAGTTCAAGAATTAACACATTAATATATCTGTATGCAGTTTTTTAATTATTTAATAATTTTATTATGCTCTGCATTTTAAATGTTCAATGGGTAACAAATGCAGTACAAACTGTAAATTAAGTAATCTGCTTTTGTCATGTATTTTGTTCTGCACTCCATTCATACCCTATGTTGAATGGAGAATAAATGCATAACAAACTGCATATTAAATAAACTGCATTAATTCTGCATTTTCTTCTGCATTACATTCAAACCCTAGGTTTATCGGTTTGACCACGGATCTGGATTGGGCATGAAAACATTGTATAAATTAAAAAAAAATCTTATGATTATTTTTATGTAATTTTTAAATATTGAATTAAAAAATGTAGTGTGTAGCAAAAATTATAATTTCATGAAAATCCAAAAATTTAGCACACACAAAAATGATTGAAATAAATCATGTACAAGAGTTTAATAAAAAATGTAATTCAATGTATAAATTTTTACATTATTTTCTTCAACTAAAACTAAAAGATAATCTGTGTTTTCAAAACGTCGATCAAAATCTAGTTTTAATTTAATGAAAATAGCACTCCGTACTAAATATGATATAAATCCGAAACACAAACAACCAACCAATTGCACCACTATAGGCTATCAACAACTTTGTAATGTTGAAAAAGTTTTAGGAAGAAAACTTCTCAATCTTTGAGACTTTGAAAGTTGTTTTCTTTTTGCACGTGGTCAGTGACGTTCCAGGATCCATACCGGCAGTCACACTTCTTTTCTCAAGACATCTATTTAAGCTTATCCACTATTCCATCAATTCTCAAACACTACATTGACAAAGAAGCCACTCCAACAAAAGAATCCGAAGATTTGACTCGAACAATAGGATTACTAGATGATATTTATTTTTAAAATATATATATTTTTAAAAAATATTTATTTTTAAATGATATTTACAAATAATAGTATTATAAAATTAATATTTTAAAATTCTGCAACACATATAAGCTTTATGAAGATATGTTTTTAGGTTAAAGGAGAAATTCTACGCTAAAAAAACCAGTTTTTTTTTCTATTTTTCTGATAAAAAAAGAGATTGTAGTTTTACTAATTTTAAAAATGTAGTCGATTTAGGATTAAGTTTTATGAAGATTTGATAAGTATTATACATCTACAAAATTAATCATACCAAACTCAAGTTTTTAGGATAAATCAATTCTAAATCAAAACGTACTTTGGAGAAAACGAATATAAAATCAAAAATACTTTGAATAAATTATATTTTAGAACCTATATTCTTATTGAAGTTTTTCAACTGAAATATAAAATTCACAAATATCATTTTTGTCTCGCATTCAATTATGTAAATGAATTATTCTATGAAATTCAAATTCATATTTATTTATATGAGGATCTATAACCTTTTATGATAATTTATTTCTCATATCTCATTCATGCTTATATGCTTATAACAATCTTGTGAGCATATCTCTAATTATTCTTTTGATTATATATGTTTTTATTACATGCAAAACTGCACATTTATATCCAATCATAGAGATATTATTTTATTATACTTCAATTTATTTTATCAAGTTCATTTACAAGTGCGAACATAATCTTCAGAATGTTTTATTCATTAGGATTTTTAAATTCTTCCCCTGAAATGATGACATTTCATATCCTTCTATTTTATACTGAATTCCATTCTAAAACCAATAAAATATCATGTTACCCATTTTGGATCAGTAATTTTGTATCAAATCTTTTAATGTAGGATCCTAATTTGAGTATGTTTTAAAAAATAACATCTAATAAACTTGTTTCCGATTAATCTCTATAATTATTTTCTTTATTTTCTTTAAGACATGCTATATGTGAAACTTTAGGTTTTTAACATTTCAGAATAATATTAATAACTTTATTGGATATGGTTACATATTAGTGAACTTTAGGTTTATTACTATTTATACTTTTGCAATATTTTTTATACATGTCTCTCTATCATAAGCTCTTTTAAAACTAGTAATAATTTTGTATTATTATATATTATATTTATGATTTCTAATGTAGTAAATTATTTTTAAAAATAAGAAATATTTGTTATTCTTAATAACTATGTACAATGAAGTATTTGCCAAATATATCTATCTCTATCTTGAATTTAAAAAACTTTTATCTTTTCAATTTACAGTGAAACCTCTATAAATTAATAATGTTAAGACTAGACCAAAAATATAGTTTTTATTAATTTATAGAGATTATTAATTTATCGATATACTAATTGAACCAAAAATTCAATTTAAGACTATAAAATTATATTATTTGATAGACATTTTTAGTATATATTAATTTATAGAGTATTAATTTAAAGAGGTTATACTGTAACTCACTGATATAAGAGAACTCGTATTAATAACATGTTGTAAAATAAGCGATGAATTATAATATAGAAATTCTTTTAGATAGTCCCTTTTAGTTTGTTTTTCACAAAAATAGTACTTAAGGAAGAAAATGACCAAATAGTTTTTTAGAAGCTAAAAAATTTATTTACATGCATTTATACCCTAGGGTTAACTAATTTAGACTTTAGGGTTTAGAGTTAAGGGGTGGGTTTGGGGATAGGGTTTCAAATTTCAAAAAATAAATAAAAAATTGAAAATTTCGAAAACAAAATGCTATTTTGGTCATTTTATTTTTCTAGGATTATTTTTGTGACAAAAACTTAAAAAATCTATTTAAGAGAATTGCACATTATAATAACTAAGTTAATATTTATAGTTATATATATTTTTTGTGTTTGCTGAAAAACAACGAAAAAGAGAAATAAATAGTGAAAGAGAGATTTTACTTATGTATGTTGTTGACATGTTGTATTACAAAATAGGAGAAAGAGATTCACTATTTATAGTCAAATTAATTATGACCAGTTTTTGAATAAGATACATTATCTCTACATTTATTTTAGAGAAATTCCCTTAGATAGCCCCTTTTAGTTTGTTCTTCACAAAAATAGTTCTTAAGGAAGAAAATGACTAAAATAGTTTTTTTAGAATCTATTTTTTTTTTATTTAAATGCATTTATACCCTTAGGGTTATTTAATTTAGACTTTAGGGTTTAGAGTAAAGGGGTGGATTTGGGGATAGGGTTTCAAATTTCAATTTTTTTTAAAAAAAATGAAAATTAAAAAAAAAAATACTATTCTGGTCATTTTATTTTTCTAGTGCTATTTTAGTGACAAAAACTTTAAAAGGCTATTTAAGAGAATTGCCCTTTATTTTATTTCGACACTCTTTTCTTTTCGGTCCATTTTTCTTTCTTTATCCTTTTGTGCAATCTTTCTCTTTCTTTTTTTATATTCACTAATTACTAAGGATTGACACAATTATTTATTATTTGTTTCATATTTATCATTTTATTGATATTTATTTATAAAATCAAAATATTTGGTCTAACCAAATCGAATATCAAATAATCTATTTAAGTTATTTGTAAATATAAGATAAATATCAAATATTAAAACAAAAATAACTAATTGGTGTTGTTTGGCTTAATATTCCTTTTTGTTTCATTTCTATAAGTGAATCAAATATACAATAATATATTTATATAAGAATTTTGAAATTTTCTTTTTTTATATATATTATATTCTATGAATAAATTAAAACATAGAAAATAATGAATATTTTTATATATAATAAAATTCTTTAACTTTTAAAGAATTATCAAATAGTTTCTTAATGATTATCCAGTAATTTACAAGTAATAAATAATAAAATAAGATAAATAATTTGCAAGTCTATCATTTTTAAGTAAGTATTTAAAATTACAAATACTCATTTTTAACAAATTAAATATAAATTCAAAATTTTACTACTCATATAAGTTAAGTCGAGTAAAAAGTATACCAAAACTATCAAGTATTTGGTTTGTGTCCATCTTTACTAATCACTATTCAATGCTATGATAAATAACTTGTTAGAGCATTTCCAATATTTTTTTTTATTTTGAGGAAAAATTTTAACAAATGAGGAAAATCTTTTCTAATGATACATTATTTTGAGGAAAAAATAAGTTTATAAATAGTGTTACATCAAATTTGAAAGAATATTATTCATAAACTTATTTTCCCTCAAAATGATGCACCAATGAAAAAAATTGGGCAATTCTCTTAAATAGCCCTTTTTAAGTTTTTGTCACAAAAATAGCCCTAAAAAAATAAAATGACCAAAATAGACTTTTTTTTTTTTTGAAATTTTGATTTTTTTAATTTTTTTTTTCAAATTTGAAACCCTTACCCCAAACCCACCCCTTAACTCTAAACCCTAAAGTGCAAATTAGTTAACCCTAGGGGTATAAATGCATATAAATGATTTTTTTAGCTTCTAAAAAAAACATTTTGGTCATTCTCTTCCTTAAAAACTATTTTTGTGACAAACAAACTAAAAAGTGCTATCCAAGGGAATTTCTCAAAAAAATTTCTCTCATTTTATTTGATATTTTTCCTCAAAAGAAATATTTTTTTTTAGTTTATATTTTAGTTTTTAGTTTTTTATATTTTTGTTTCAAATAAGTTCAATATTTATATTTTATACTTCAGAGAAATTATTAATACTTAGGTAATGTAATTATAAGTTTATATAAATTATTATGTTTTCTTAGAAATTAAATTTATGTATATAGTGAAGATTTAATTTAAATAAAATTTTATTTGAAGTAAATTTGTAAATTTTTATTAAAGTATTAGTATTTTAGAATTAATAATAAATAGTAATAATATAATATATTTGAAATATTCTTAAATGAAAACTGAAAGAAATCATTATAGTAAAATACAAATTCATTTTGAATTTATTTCATTAAAAAAATAAATAAAAAAAATAAATAAGGTAAACTATTGGAAATGTTCTTAGACCTACCCCACTTTCGTCTCCGTGACATACTGACATTGGTGTGGTAAGAACATATACATATCACATCAGTATAAGTCAATCAAGTCACTGTCGTTTCTTATGGTCCCAATTTTTCTATACCTCTGTAACTTTTCTTCCAAGTTGCAACGTATGGATTACGTATGTTTAATATTTTCCATAAGACTTTTATTTATTGCACCCAAATCACTCGATGAACTGGTCCCGTCTAGTTTGTGGACAAATTATATTATACGCTTTATAATCATGAAATCAACACCTTCGCGTTGACCCTTCAACTTTAAATAATTAACACACATAAATCTTCTGATCTCCAAATTGTAAAAGGTAATATCTTTTTTATTCAAATAGAATCACACAAATTTTCATATATGATTTTTAAATTCAACCATTTTTTAGATATGTAATATTTTCTAACCATATTAAATGATTATGTTAATTGTTTATTTACCAATTAGATGATTTTATGTGCTCTTTCACGTATATAAATATTTATAAAATAACTAAAGTATAATTAGTTAATGTGTTATTTCTACTTCTTCATAAATTTTAAATATTTTATAATTTTTGTATAAAAATAAATAGAATATTTTGTTAAATTAAGTCATGTTGTTATTTCAATCAAATATATAATTTTATGTATAACAATTCGAATCAGTTTTTTTTAAAAGGTATATGCATATATTTTTCAACTAACTCATAATTTATCTTGATTTTAAATATATTAAAATCTGATTATTTTTAATTATATTTAATTTGGTTCATTCGGTTAATTTGTAAACATATTTTATAATAATTTTATGATTTAATATATGTTATTTTTAAGAAGAAATAAAAAATAAAATTAAGTGTTAATGTGATTGGGGTTGCATTAGCCAATTTAATCAGTGATATTCTAAAACAATATACACATATTTAAATATTTATGAAATAACTAAATCATCATAATTGGTTAATCTTAATAATATAATAAATATAAAATTTTACATATAATTGTTGGTATAAGAATTCAAACTAATTTGATTATCTATTTTAAACATATTAAACTGCTACAATTTCTCTGAATTAAACTAATTGTTTTTTTTTTAAGTTCTACTTAAACTAAAATATGAATAATATTGTTATTTTCATTTAGTTTGGTATTTTCTTACATTTATAAGTATATATATAATTATATATAATTAATATATGTTTTTTTAGATTTAAAATAAAAGAAGGTAAAATATAAAGAAATTAAAAATATTGCTCCTCCCACTTTAAATTTAAATGATTAATAATTTTATTTTGAAAAATAGTAAATGTTTTTGAATGGTAAATAGAAACCCATTATTATTAGAAGATAAATAAAACAAATAATATATTTGTTAATTTATAATTGATAATATATTAAAAATCCACAAGGTTTTAAAAAGTAATTATTTTTAAAAATAATTCTTTCTGATCAGTTACACATATATTATTGACTTTTGAGAAATTAATGTAAGTGTGATTTATTAAAAAACATCCTAGATAGCTTAGAAGTAATAGTAGACATTTCCCTTTTATTGTTCTTTTTTTAGAAAAATAAAATACAAGATTAATAAAGAATCAAATATAAATATTGGTAATGGCAGTTACAAGTTATAATTAATTAAGTTTATCAGCATGACCAGTTTGAAAATATTGTGAATATGACACGTAGAAAACTGAATTATCAAATAATATTATAAAGATTTACGTTATAAGAGTGATTTGCCATGAAATATACTTTTATGTTTTGATTTTTTTACAATATCAGTTCTGTTAATAGTATTTAAGCAATACAAATTTCTTTATCACCGAAAGTATTCCAATATAATCATCACTCTGGACAAATCCATACTACAATTTTTTTTTCACATCTATAAATTAATTAAAATCAAAATTTAGTAAATTATATTATATTTATCTTATTTACACTAAAACTGGGAATTAATAAAAACCAAACAAAGTAAATCTGTAATATATTATAAAATCTAACAAATTATTAAACATGTTTATTAGAAAAATAAAAATAACCAATTTATAAATATAATAAGATATTTTTATTAGACAAAATATTTTTAAAATAATCTTGTATTTTAAAGAAGATCAAAATCTAGTTAAAAATTATAACAAAATGTTTATGGTCTTCAAAATCTTAAAATCAGTTATGTTAAAGTTGTGAGTTATACTAACTAGAGCTTCAACACATATACTTTCATAAAATATCAATTATTTAGAGCATGATTAATGTATATTTTTTAAGGAATATTTTTTACCAAATATAAGAGATGTCTCTTATATCTATTATTTAATAGACGTTTTTATAAATATAGTAAAAACTAAAAAATGTCTCTTATTTTCATTAAAAAAAATTCTCTAAAAATTTACATTAATTATGGTTTTAGTGCAATAAGCCAATAATTATAGCGATGTAGCAGGACCCACCTACTTTAGTGCAAGTCACGCAATCAAACAACAAGTCAAGTCTCAAACATTCAGAATCGAAACATTTCGAATACTTGGCTTATTCACTTTTTTGTGACATTTGGTAATATATAAATTTAGAAAAATCCTGATGAAACTAAGCCATTCAAAATCGAAACATTTCCAATTAAATCCACTTTGATCATGACAGGCTGTTGTCCTTCTTCAACACCACAACACTTGTCCTTATCTTTCTTCGTCTTCTTTTTGTTCGTCCCATTACTTAGCGTGGCACAACAAATCGACATAAACAGTTCTGTCTGGGATTTCCCTTCAAACCCATTATGTTCAACCCAACAAAGCAACTTCTCCAGCTCCCAGTTCTCCAAAAACCTAGACAGTCTTGTCTCTTCCATCCCTTCTCTCCCTGCCAACACCTACAACTTCTACACTCTCTCGTCCCCAGAGAACTCTGATCAAGAACGAGTTGAAGCCATAGGAATCTGCAACAGAGTACTCACCAGAGTAGACTGTCTCAACTGTATCTCCCAAGCTGCAGAGAATCTAACCACATCGTACTGTCCATCTCGTAGAGAAGCTTACGTGCGGGCCACGAAATGTATGTTTCGTTACTCTGACAAACCCATTTTCAGAAAACTCGACATGAGTCCTTCCTTGCAGGCACCGAACCCGAACAAAGCAACTGGAGACATTGACGAGTTTGTTCGGTTGCAGAGCGAGTTACTCAACCGACTCAGAAAAGAGGCTGCAGCAGGTGGCTCCAAGAGAAAGTATGCTCAAGGAAACGGTCCTGGTTCTCTTAATACGACATTCTTTGCTGCCGTGCAGTGCACTCCTGATTTGTCTGAAAAAGACTGCAACGACTGTCTCAACTATGGTTTCAAGAACGCGACCAAAGGGAGATTAGGAATCAGGTGGTTTTGTCCCAGCTGTAGTTTTCAGATTGAGAGTAACTTGAGATTCTTCCTTCTTGCGAGAGAGTATGAGCCTGATCCAACATCAGGCCCAAGCCCGGACCCAGAACCAGTACCTGGACCAGGACCAGGACCTGGACCTAGACCTAGACCAGGACCTGGACCTGGACCTGGACCAGGACATGGACCAGACCTAGGTAAACTCAGTTTTACAAAAAAAAAAAAAAAAAACTCAAAAAAACAAACAAACTCTGAATACTTGTATATACAATGATGTTATCAACCTTTGTGTTAAAAAACTAGAGCTTCTCCTATAGATATCTACAGAAAATAAGATTATTGAACTTTATAATATTTTTAGTTTATTGTTTCTGCTAGTTCATTACTTCACAATATTTCTTTTAATTTTTTTCTAGTAGGAGATGATAAATTAAAGATTGTACTAGCTGTTGTTGGCTCTGCTGTTGTTCTAGCCATAGTTGTTGCTTGTCTTTACTTCTTATTGACAAGGAATAGAAGACATGAAAAACAAACACATGAAGTCAAAGAGGTCGAAGACAATAATAAGATTAAAGATGCACAATTATTGCAACTTGACTTTGATACAATCAGATTAGCAACTAATGACTTCTCTCCTGACAACAAGCTTGGAGAAGGTGGCTGCGGTGCAGTTTATAAGGTCCGTGATTAGAATTGATAGTTTAAGATCTTATTTATACTTTTTTGACGACTCATTCTCTTATATATGTGTCTTAATGATCATTAGGGTGTTCTTGAATCTGGAGAAGAGATAGCTGTGAAAAGATTGTCAATAAGACCAGAACAAGGAGACAATAATGAGTTCATAAATGAAGTTTCATTAGTTGCTAAACTTCAACATCGAAATCTTGTTAGGCTTTTAGGTTTCTGCCTTGATGGTCAAGAAAGACTACTCATCTTTGAGTTTTACAAGAACACAAGCCTCGATAATTACATATTTGGTATCTTCTTGATTCACTATGCTATATATATAGCATCTCTATCTCTAGTAACTTATAGTGATTGATCCAAACGTCTTATTTCTCAGATACTAATACGACAACATGCTTAGAGTGGGAAACACGTTACATGATAATCTCAGGCATTGCTCGAGGTCTTCTTTATCTCCATGAAGATTCTCGCTACAAAATTATTCATAGAGATCTTAAAGCAGCAAATGTTCTATTGGACGATGCAATGCATCCAAAAATTGCGGATTTTGGAATAGCTAAGTTGTTTGATGCAAACCAAACAAGCCATACTAGATTTACAAACAGAGTTGCAGGAACCTAGTAAGCTGCCATAAAAAAACAAAAATAAATCATTTAAATTCTGTAAAAGAGAAAAACCAAAATTTATTTGGTCGTTGCAGCGGTTACATGCCTCCAGAGTATGTGATATACGGGCAATTCTCAGTGAAAACAGATGTATATAGCTTCGGGGTACTAGTCCTTGAGATCATTACAGGCAAGAGAAACAAGTGGTCTCCAGAAGAAGAAAGCTCAATGTTCCTCCTTAACTATGTAAGTGAATAAAGAAAGTAGATTGACTTTGGGACTATAGTTCATTTAAACTATTATTTTGGTTAATTATGTGTACAGGTTTGGAAAAGCTGGAGAGATGGGAAACTGTTAGACATTGTTGATCCAAGTCTGGTTGAGACAAGAGGTCTAAGTGATGACATCATGAAATGCATTCACATTGGTTTGTTATGTGTTCAGGAGAAAGCAGAGAGTAGACCAACAATGGCTTCTGTTGTTGTAATGTTCAATGCAAGTTCTTTCAATTTACCGAGACCCTCTCAACCTCCTTTCTACGCAGGAGATGGAGACACATCATCGTCAAGAGAAAAACTACTAGTTGCACCAGCAATGACTTGGAATAATGTTACAATCACTGAGTTAGATGCTCGTTAGTTAGTGTCAGTCATGATTGTTGAATAATTCATTTGAGATCAAAAGGTTTGGTATTGTAGTAGTAAAAGAGTTGTTTAAGTTTGTTATCTCAATTGGTTTCTATGTTAATGTTTGGTTGCTAGAAAGTAGCCATACACATTTATGCAATTGGTTTTACAATAAATCAGAGACCAAAATTGTTCTATATCCCATCTCTATGTTTCCCTTTTTGATATATCCCATCTCTATGTTTGCCACTCACAAACCTAACGTGTTTTGTTCTTCTAGGAGTCCCTGTGACAGAATCTGAAATTACTAGGTCCGAACTTGGCATAGATGAATGCATATACTGGTAAAATTTCAACACTGTTTTTTCCTTTAAACTGCTAGGCTGATTTTTCTTCTAGGGAAAACAAACGTTTTGAGTTTTCACATTATTTCTTGTATCCGTTGCAAATAGGCAATAGGAAGAGAGAATCTTAGGGCATGTTTATTGAGGGTCTCTTAAGGCGGGTCTCTTAACGGGATTTAAGAGACCGTTTCTTAGCTTTTAACTAAAAAAGTTAAGAGATGTCTCTTAAATAAGATACTTAAGAGACGTCTCTTAACTTTTTTAGTTAAAACCTAAGAGACCGTCTCTTAAATCCCGCTAAGAGACCCGTCCTAAGAGACCCTCAATAAACATGCTCTTATGTAGCTATTGTCACCAGAAGATGTAATACCGAGCCAGTTAACATATCAATGGAACGATAGTTGAGGGGATTATTTGGGTGTTTCTTTTGGTAAGTGGTTAATGAGATTAAGAGTTTTATTATGTCCTTTCATAGATCTCCGTGATCTCTTGTTTGCTTATAATTTCTTCACCCTTTTACGACAGTGACCTCTGCAGCACATTTCATTACCAATTTTCATGACAGAATGATGCTAACAAAAGACTCTCAAGGTTTGTTTTTAAAAGCTTAATCAATGCGTGTGAAACAGCCTTGGCGATGCTCTAACTCAAGTGTTAAACTAGAACAGGATCTCCTCTGGGAAATCAAGACACCAAGTATATCCAGCAACTAGTGTTACATAACCAACAATTTTCAGCAACCAACAGCTTCCGTACCTAACAAAATGGCTTGAAATCATGGTTTGATCGTGTAGTAACAACCTAAACACTGATTAGACCATGGAATCTATCTCGTTAAATGTTAATATACTGTACGTACAAAAAAACAAATGATATAAGGCCTATTGAGTTGTAAGGCCCAAATTTTAATGCCCATATTTAGGACCATGGTGCAGAATAATTTACAGTCTCTTAATCAGAAGCAGCCCATAGAAAATGTCCTTTATTATTTATTAATGCCTGGTAACCGGTGGTAGTTTTCTTTCTTTATATTGACTGGAAAAAAGAAAAAAAATATATATATATATAATATGTTAGTTAAATTGTAGTTTGGTCTAATTAAGAAACATATTTCACTTTTTTTTTTTGTAAAATTAGATATTTAAGGAATATTACAAAAATAACCAACAAATGTACTTTATATTATATGAAGGTTTATGGGTAACTTATAAAAAATTACTCCCTCCGTTTCAAAAAGATACATATTCTAGAGAAAAAATTTGTTTTAAAAAAATATATTTTTTACATTTTCAATATAACTTTTGTCAACTAATAATGAAAAATTATAAAGTTCAAAAACATTAATTATTTTTTGTAAAATTTTATTAGTTTAAAAGTATATAAAATATAAAACTACAGAGAACTATACATTTATAACTAAGTTTTTATATGTTTTATTAAAAAATGTGAAAATACTAAAACATTTATCATTTAGAAATGGAGAGGATATAGATTTATTAGCACCGAAAAATCTCCATTAATTAATTAAGAGAGAGAAAAAGTACTTTTTTTTTTTTTTTTTTTTTTTTTTTTTTTGAGAAAAAGTAGCTAAAAAAGAATTAGGGATAAGTAACGAACTCCGATGATCCATCGTCCTATAATAAGACATTGACCTGCCACGTCACTGATTTATCATAAGTAACGCCGCCGTCTGATGTTCCAAACCTGAGACAGGGCGAAGAAAGAATGGAGAAAACGAAGGAGAATCGTCGAGTGGTCGCCGAGAGAACTGAAGGAGAGAGTATGGAAGAAAGGAAGGAGAAGCGAATTAGATCAGAGGGTTCCGACGAGACAGATCGGCTCGAAGTCAGATCTGACATGCGACGTTATACGAGGAAGAAAGATAAAGATGATGTGAGCATAGAATCTCCGAGTTCTGAGGGCCGAGGAAGAGGAAGAGGAAGAGGAAGAGGAAGAGGGAGAGGAAGAGGGAGAGGGAGAGGGAGAGGGAGAAAATCTGACGGTGGAGATGATTCTAAGCGAACTCGATCAGATGATTCCGACGAGTCAGACGTTAGATCTGGCAAGCGACGTAACACGGGGAAGAAAGATAAGGATGTCGTGAGCATTGGATCTCCGAGTTCTGAGGCAAGAGGCAGAGGAAGAAGGAGAAAATCTGACGGCGGAGAGGGTTCGAAGCGATCTACTGATAGAGACATGTCTATGTTGCTCGACAAGGTTATTTTCGTAATTTTATTGCTGCCTATGTGTAATTTTATTGCTTTCTATTTGCGGAAATCTTGTTTTTTTTTTGGGTTTTGATAAAGAGGGAATGTAACATTGTTTCTTTTGCAGGATGATGGAACAAGAAAGTATGTGGGTTTGACTTGTCATCAGTGTAAGAACTTAACGGATAAGGTTGATCTTGTCTTCTGCTCTAAATGCATCAAGAAACGCTATTGCTATGACTGCATCAACAGATGGTAATAGTATTTCACTTTTTCACAGTTTAACAAGCTTACAATTGCAGTTTTGAGAGTTTAAACATATATATAGGTATCCAGAAAGAACAAGTGAGGAAGTTAGAGATGCGTGTCCTTTCTGCGTCGGGAATTGCAATTGCAGAGCTTGTTTGCGTCAGCCTCTGCTTGTCAAGGTAAGGTGGCTTGAGATTCCATTCGTTTTCATCATGTGAATCTATTGGAGATGTAATGTCTCCTTCGTTTTCTGAATCTCAGAGACCGAGTGAGAAGGATGAGAATGTCAAACTGAAGCAGTTGCAGTACCTATTAGTTAAAGCTCTTCCTGTTCTTAGGGATATTTATGCAGAGCAGAACCGTGAACTAGAGGTTGAATCAGCAATTAGAGGTATGGATCTTCTTGTCTCATTTCTGTTTTCCGCTCACAAAGCTAACCTATTTTGTTCTTCTAGGAGTCCCTGTGACAGAATCTGACATTACTAGGTCCGAACTTGATCCAAGTGAACGCATATACTGGTAAGTTTTCAAAAACTCACTGAGCTTTTCTGCTTCTTCTTTTGTTCTTTTTGCTTGCTTGATAATGATATTTCTTCTTGGGGGAAAAACGTTTCCATACCATTTCTGGTATGCTTTGCAAATAGGCAATAGGGAGGGAGAGAGAGAAAGAATGTAGTGTGAAAATAATTAAGGTGGTTTGATTGGTAGGTGATTGATGAGATTATGATCTTATTAAGTAGGCTCTAACTCGTGATCATGAAAGGAATAATAGGAATAAAGAGTAAATGAATAAAGAGGAACAAAATAAAGAGGAACAAAATAAGAGGAATATTTGTTTCTTCTGTTCCTTCCCGGATTTACTAAGGAATAGTTTTGTTCTATAATTCTTTAAATTGAAAGGAATGAGAAGGAACATTGAGGAAAATATATTTTTTACAAATAATGTCAAATTTAAAGAATGAAGAGAAATTAACTATTCTCACTCGTTTCTTTGGTCACTATTTAGAGCCGTAGTTTCAATATAGCGTAAATACGTTTCACATGTGAAGCATGGAGTTGCCTTGATAAGTATCGGCAAGGGTTATGCACCTTGCTCGGATACTTCCGGGTATAGTTTGGGTTAGTCTTTTATGTCCCACTTCGCTCAAGTGATAATCAAGTCCATATATAGATAGTCCCATTGCTTCCCCACTTCCAAGCTCTTTTTTTTTACAACAAAATGTCATTCCATTACTCAAACATGATGTAGTTTGAGAAGCGAGGCCGGAATACAACAATCAACAAAGTAAATGTCCCTATGAAAATCTCGAGCAGTCATGTCTAAAGAATCGATAATAACATTTTGTCGTCTAAAGATGTAGGAAATCTTGAAGTCCTAGAATCATGAGCCTTTATTTTCTTTCAAGCTATGATAAGCTACCTTTTGGGTGGGTTTATTATGAGCTGATTGTGGAACATTTATACTAAATGAAACATTAGCCCTGTTTTTTTTGCAAACGCTGCGATGAGCGCGTTCAAAAGTTACAGCTTTACCATGGAAAATAATGGTGATGGTGAGACAACACTGATTTACTTTTTCAGTCGCTGCGGCAAACATGAATGACTAAATTGAAAGTATCAGCGACAGTAGCCTCTCGTTTTTTTGGTTCCGGAAATTTGCTAGCAGCTGAATTCTCTTTCAAAACGGTTCAGTTCGTCTCCATTGTAGTGTTATTTTTTTGACGTCACCGCTAGTTGCAGCGACCATAAAAAGAACAGGGCAATTATAACAAATGGTATTAGAGCAATTTCATTCCTCAGAGAAGGGAGATGAATATAATGGGAGTCTCAAAGATAGTAGCTGCCGCGATTATCCTTTACCTGTGTCGAGTATGTTGTTGTTTAAAGAGGCAATACAATTACGTCCCACATACTCAACTGAGAAATCAATTTAAGTCCAAACATAGTCTTATTGGTCCCCCACTTACAAGCTAGCGCTTGGGTGGATTTGGTTATGGATACTGTGGACACTTATACTAAATGATACATTGGGAGTTATTGGTTGGACTGTAACAAGGGTTTAACATCCAAAAATCCTACGGACTAAATTTTATAATAAATTTTTTACAGTTATAATCCAACCATTCATCCGCATTGTATCATATGGTATCAGAGCTGTTCGCTCCTCAAACACATGATATCGGGTTGGTGATGACGAAAATGAAGATGAGTATAAAGGGAGTCAAAGATAGTAGCCGCCACGATTATCCTTCACCGACGTCGTCGAGGATGTTGCTGTTTAAAGAGGCAGTATCAGAGCTGTTTGCTCCTCAAACACATGATATCGGGTTGGTGATGACGAAAATGAAGATGAGTAGAAAGGGAGTCAAAGATAATAGCCGCCACGATTATCTTTCACCGACGTCGTCGAGGATGTTGCTGTTTAAAGAGGCAGTATTAATAAGTCCCACATTGCTCAATTGAGAAATTAATTTGAGTACATATATAGTCCCATCGGTCCCCACTTACAAGCTAACCATTTGGTGGGTTCTACATTTTAACTTAATATGGACTTGGTTATGAACTGATTGTGGGAGCATCTATACTAAATAATACACAAATGTGTATCATAGTCTCATCTCTTGTAAGCTGAGATTATGATCTTATTTCCTTTTCCTTGTATAGCAAGTGAGCAGTGATCTGTTTTGCTTGTGTTGTGCGTGAGAGACTGAGTTGATGCTTTTTGAAACAATTCAGTGATATTGATCTTAGTAAAATAATCGGTTGTTTGACCAAAATAGGGGTATGAGTTAATGTATGGTATATTTGTAAAATAGGGGTATGAGTTATTCCAATATCACAATGACCAGTTATAGTTTAATTAAAATCCCAAGCTAAACAAGACAAAACTCTAGTTAGATAGATTTCTAACCTAAAATTAATTTGGTGATACGTAGGATCTAACTACCAATATGAAAGACTTTATCTCTAATATATTTTTAATGTTCGGGTAAACATTAATGGGCCAACATTAAGCTATACTGCTGTGGACTAGGTTGGAATGTATGAATCAAACTTTAATATTATGTTATTAAATGAGTTTTCAACTAAAATCAATTATTGATAAATAGATTAATTCATCTATTTTATGTATTACTTAGGATACTTTTCAGCTATCGGGAAGATTTTTTTTCTAATATTTTAGTTTTTTGTTAAAATATAATTGGAACACCATTTATCTTGTTAGCTGATAGGGAATTTTAAATAAATCCATCTACGATACTGTTATCCCCACAACACATAGACTCGTTACATATTGTTCTACGTTTATAATATCTGCGATGCACAGGTACTACTTGGAAAACTTTGTGTAAACATTGATTTTCTGTTTACTAAATCTATTAGAAATATTACATCGACGATTTATAAAAAAAAAAGAAGGCAATTTCACCTTCTTATGAGAATTGACTCAAGGAAGTTTTCCAAAAAACTATATGAAAACCTATGTTTGAAGTGCGGCTTGCATCAGAAGATTATTTGTAAGTTACCAATTCGAGGGAGAGACTCGAATTCTGTAGTTTCTGATTTTTCCAATGTTGCTCAAGTTCCCGAAATTGTCGAAGAACTTCAAGAACTCTTGGCACATAAAGAATTTCAGGAACTTGAGCAACATTGGAAACTTGGCACATCCCGAAATGTCGCCATAATCACTTTCTCTCGGAATTAGAGTTCCAAATTTGGGAAGTTCGAGTTATGTCGTAAGTGAGTTAATTAAAACTAATGACTAACATTTATGATTTAACTGTTGACTTTATTAATCACTAATTTGCCAAGTCAACTATTACGTGGGGCATTAAACCGCACGAGCTATAGTTCAGTATTAAAATTGTCGATTTCAAATAGGTGAGGATTTAAATGCCTATTTTCCCTTTACATAAATGATAATATATCACATTCTTTATAATTTAAAGTTCAGATCTTGTGGTGGGTAAACATTAATGAATTATTAATTAAACCAAAAATTAAAATCTTGATTAGTAGAGTTGATGATAAAATAGTATCAATATGCAGTAAAACTGATGATATTATATGTATTCATTAATATATTTATTAATAGTGATTGGTAGAATATATTGTGTATATAAAAAGTTATCCGCGTCATATGGCTCTGCCCCAAAATCATGCTTATGCACTCTCTCATATCGAATTATTATATATAATGTATAATTTGTTTTAAACAATGTTTATATGTAAAAATTATTTGATATTTTTATAGTTTTGTTATTAAAATAATGTATTTTATAAAATTTATAAACTTTTATTTTTTTATTTTAAAATATGAATTTAATTTTTAGGTATAAACATAATTTCATATTATTAAATGAAATAAGTTAATTATATTTTTTAAAATTATACTCCAACCAATATTCTAAATATTCTAAATTCTAAATTCATGTCACACAGTTGGAAAATATTCTAAATTCATGTCACACAGTTGGAGTATATTATAGATGCTAATGTTCTATCAAAAACTTATGCTAGAGTATTGAGCAAATAACATTTGAAGAGTATTTGTAACTTTTAAATGTTAATTTAAATGTTTTTTCAATAATTGATGATCGCATAATAAGGAGCATTGATTGTTTTTGTAAAAATTATGCCAGTCAAGCCTTAAGAAATTTTCATTTTCCAATATGCTTCAAAACCTTCAATAAGCTTTGGATTTTTATTTTATTTTTAACAATTCAAAGTTCTCTCTCAGTACAGAGATGGCTCTACATGTACTACGTCCACTATGCAAGCCTGACCCGAATATGAAATATACCCATACAATAGTAGATTCCTATATCAAAATACCCGATAATCCAAAACATGAACCAAACACTGACGGATATCGGAACGCTTAGCTTTAGTCGACCTGATTTGTAATCAATTCATATCAAATTAAAAATCATAACTTTAAAATATTTTGGATATACCAAAATTAATCTGTGAACAAAATTGGTACATTGAATATAATTTAGCTGAATATTTCTGAAATTATTTGAAATATCTGAATTGTCCAACATTTTTACCCGAATTATCTGAATTCCCCTAAATTATCCGAACCGTAACCAAACTAGCCCCAATTTTTTTGGATACTAGCTGGTTCTTACCTTTGCTATCTGAATCGATCTGAAAACAAGAAGACTGAACTATAATAAACGAATCTTTATATCTGAAATACCTGAAAATCCCAAACTAACTTGAATGGATTCCCAATGGCCATGATAGCTGTCAATAAGACACAGTTTGAATACTTTGCTAGAATGCTTTTAGTTTCATGCATTTTGGGGATTTGATAATGTGGAGTTTGCTGCTCATTAGTTCGTCTTATAAGTGCTCTATTTCCAGAAGAAGTAAATAAAGCATTAGTCACCTATAAATTGCATCTTTCGTTGATTTTCTTACATATTACTGTGAGTTACCTTGATTCCTTACAATCTTCTCTCTCTTGTACGACAGTGACCTCTGCAGCACATCCATTGCCAATTTTCACAGAAGCTGTCTGAACCCAGATTGTTCATCCGACATATGTCTTTCTTGCTGCAAAGAACTTAGAGAGATTTCACATGATCAGAAGGGAGATGGGGAGAACTTCTCTGACTGGAACCTTAATCCTGACGGTAGCATCCCATGCCCTCCAAAAGAGCGTGGTGGTTGTGGTACATCAACACTGGAGTTGAGACGTTTGTGTGAATGTGATCGGATTGGAAAACTGATAACCAACGCAGAGGAAATTACTCTGCAGTTTAGGCTACCAGATGTGGATGTTGCTCATGAATGTTCCTCATGTGCTGAAAATTCTGATTCCATCATCAGAAGGCAGGCGGCGTTTAGGACGAATGGTCATGATAACTTCTTGTACGCTCCAAATGCTGTTGATTTGGCTGAAGGCGATATTGTTCATTTTCAGACGCATTGGATGAGGGCAGAACCTGTGATAGTCAGAAATGTTCTCGACAAGACACCTGGACTAAGTTGGGATCCGATGGTTATGTGGAGGGCTTGTAGGGAAATGGATCCAAAAGCTAAATGCAAAGAAGAGGCAAAAAGCGTGAAAGCTTTGGATTGCTTGGACTGGTGTGAGGTCAGTCAAACTGAATGAATCTATGTGTGTTTACCTAATTCATTTTCTTAGAGGTAAGCTCATTACCATCCCTTCTCTTGTAGGTTGATATAAACATTCATCAGTTTTTTCAAGGCTACTTGAAAGGCCGCATGGATCCCATTGGTTTGCCAGTAATGTTGAAATTGAAGGATTGGCCTCCATCAACTTTATTTGAAGAGCGCCTTCCAAGGCATAACGCGGAGTTTATTTCTGCGTTACCTTTCTCTGATTACACTGACCCAGAGTCAGGTATCTTGAATCTCGCTACAAGACTTCCGAAAGAATCCTTGAAGCCAGATCTTGGACCTAAGACGTACATTGCGTACGGTTTCCCTGAAGAGCTTAATGGAGGAGATTCTGTGACAAAACTGCATTGTGATATGTCCGACGCGGTAAGTGTGCACCAGTTCTTTCTCAATTCTTCATAGACATAAACCAATGATCTGTACTTTCTAAATGAAACTGGGTTGCCATGAGTAGGTTAATGTGCTGACCCACACAGCTGAAGTGGATATACCTTCCTGGCAACACAAGCTTGTAAAAAAACCACAGTTGCGTAAACAACAGGTTGGTCAACCGACAGAAGCCAGTGAATGTGAAAACAAGTCACTGAAAGAAGTAGAGAATGAGGAAGCTTTAAAGAAATGCGATGGTCTTGTGGGAGAGGAGCCATCAAATAGCAGTGCGAGACCGTCCACCTCAAATGGTATTTGAAAGAAGCTACCTCCCATGTTTATGTATTATATTTAAATGCATTACTGAAGGCTAAAATTTCAGGTGAATGTACCAAAACTGAAAGAGCTGATCCTATGGAAGGGTCTACTGCTATGGAGACAGGTCATGATGCGAATGCGGGTTTAGTTTCTCAGAAGACAGAGAGATTATCTCCAACGAACCAAAGTAAAGATGATCCCACGGTGGAAAACGGACCAATGATGCCAACAGTTCTTTCAACAGCCCCGTTGGACACAGATGGTAGTCTCCCGCAGCCTGTGGAACCCATAAAAGAGGAGAAACTTGATTCTCCAAAGGAAACTGAGGGCAATGTCACTCCGAGTTTGGATGGTAGTACAAATGAGGAGTCCATTCAAGAGCATACACTTGATGCTCCAAAAGAAACTAATGCCAATGAGAGTTCCAAAACGAATGTGCGAGGTGGTGCTGTGTGGGACATCTTTCGAAGAGAGGATGTTCCAAAACTTATCGAGTATTTGAATAGACACAAGCATGAGTTTTGTCATTTCTTTAACGAACCTGTGGAATCTGTACGTATCATCACAACATCACACTTGTAAGCGATTAGTATCTGAGAGAAATCTGGAATTTATGCTTCCGTTTAATTTTCAGGTTACTCACCCAGTTCATGACCAGACCTTGTTCTTGAATGAAAGGCAGAAGAAACAGCTGAAAGAGGAGTTCGGTAAGATTATTGTTTGGATTTTTATCTTCTTTACTATGGTGAAAAGTGGATATAAGTTTTTTATTTCATATGCACAGATATAGAGCCATGGACGTTTGAGCAACACCTAGGTGAAGCTGTTTTCATCCCTGCTGGTTGTCCTCACCAAGTGAGGAATATACAGGTAAGCAACCAGTTCAATCTTCCTCTCTTTTGTTTATGAATCAAGAACATATATCTGAAAAGTGTTAGTGATCCTAAGTATGAAACTGTTTACAGTCTTGCATAAAGGTGGCACTTGATTTTGTTGCTCCTGAGAGTTTAGAAGAATGCCTTAGGCTAACACAGGAGTTCCGGAGACTACCAAAAGACCACAGATCCAATGAAGATAAACTAGAGGTATTTTTTTGACTATTTTCATTATTATTAATGTTATGAATCTAAGCAGAGTCTTGGTTTGAGGTTTATGATCAGCTCTCTCTCTCTCTGTACTTACTTACCTTCTCACTGCATTTGGATGTAGCTTAAGAAAATAGTGCTGCATGCTGTCAGCTCAGCCATAAGAGAAGCACAAGATCTAATGCAAAAAGTCCATGATAGAATGATGCTAACAAAAGACTCCGAATAAGACATCAACTTCTTCACTGTAGGAGACTTGGTTGGTTTGTTCCCGACGACTAAAATCAGAAGAAGGCCCTCCTCTGTTTGCTTTGTCAGGGAACAAACTCCCATGTAACATTATTGTATCACTAAAACTATTCTGTGGCAATTTAATTTATGTAACATTATTGTATCAGCGACCTACTCGATGGCAGTTTACTTATGTAACGTTAGAACTAAGATCCTTCCCTCTTGTTTTAAAGTAGGTGAAGCTTAAAGCTGATATATTACAATGTGGGTTGTGCCAAATAGTATACCAACAAACAAAGAACTTCATAAGTTCAAAAACACGTTTTGTGTAGGCTCTTGAGAATTAAAAGACCTGTAAGATCAAGAGAAGGATTGCTTTAAAAACGAAAGAGCTATTGCATCTTGTTGGATTACTCAGTGTAGCCGTTGAAACTTAAAAGCTGATATATTATTAATTTTGAGATCACTTAGTTTTTTTTTTTTTTTTGAACACATTTTTTTTTTTTTGAACACAGATCACTTAGTTTTTTATTCTTCATTTATTGGCCAGCAACTTCTTTGGGAGCTTATTGAGTTGAGTTGAGTTGAGCAAGAAGAGACTCGCGGCCCACTCTAGCTGTGTCCCTCCGCATTTCAGTTCACGTAACTGAAGCTCAGTCTTTAATCTTTCCATCCCCATAACCTGAAACCAAAACAGCAGATATTGATAAAAGGTTTAGTAATAATTACTCTGTTTTAGACATCATTCTGATTTGAAGAATAAGGTCTATTACCAATGTTCCACAAGCTACATGGACCAGATTCTTTTCTGCGTCTCCACATGAATTCTCCTCCTTTTCAGTCTGAACCATCGCATCAACAACAGCGACAGGTGAATCATCAATCTTTCCTTCGCTAATCACTTGCACACTCCCTTCTAATTTGATTGGCAACTATATGGTGAAATCGCCACGGCCCAGCACTGTCAGTGTCTCGCCACAGACGTCTTAACGGCATTTTTTAAGAGTGGTTACATCATAAAGTTTATCTCTTATAGTTGTGTTCAAAAAAAAAATTCCCTTATAACTATTCATCATTATAAGAATTTTTAAAAAATTAAATTTTAATTTACATATAATTTTTTATTTTACTGCATTTATATGACTTTAATATAATTAGCTTGGAAAATAAATATAATAAGTATTATTATAATACAATGATTTTTTATAACTATTATATGGATAATTAAAGTTCTAATTGGTGAAAAGTAAAAGAGCAATAGGAAACAAAAATAGAAATGATTTTTTTTACAAATTTGACAATAGATATATTTGTTCTAGAAATTTAATATAGAAAGAATGAAAAACATATGTAAATTTGAAAGAATGAAAAGTAATTCATTACTCTTATTTATTTCTTTGACCACTATTTAAAATTTAAACCTAGATGTGATCACTATTCATAATGAATTATATTTTAAATTTATAAACATTTACATAATATAATGTATGATTAAAGGTTGTTTAAAATAGTGGTCATGAATTAGTGATGTTATACGGATGCTATTTTACTAAAAAAATTTTTGTCACCAAAATAGCAAACAAAGAAAAAAAATGATCAAAATATTTTATTAAATATATAAATATTCTTAGGGTTAATTATTCTATATTTAGGTTTAGAGTTGGGTGAGATTTTTGGGTTTGAAATTTCAAGTTTTCTTTTTAAAAAAAAAATATTAAATATTTTTTTTAAAAAAAAATTTAATCATTTTTAATGATATTTTTATAATAAAAAAATAAAATAATAATATTTAAGAGAATAGATATTTTATCTGACTTCAATAAAATCTTCTCATTATGAGATAATGGGTGTGTCAAGTGTCAACCAACCCCATGGTTTCTACTTACAACAAAATTAACTTTTAGTTGACAATTTACAAAATTACAAGTGGTAAAGCGGGAAGAGATTTTTCAAAGTGTTTTTCTTTAAAATATATATATTTTAAATGTTTAAATCATCATCAACACTGAAATCGGGATCTGATGGCTTCGGTGGAAGCATAGGCAGCGTACTGTTCTGTCGCAGATTGCGAAGCGCGTTTGAAGCGAACCGCGACACGTATAACGTCGCAACAAGACTCGACGACGACGACGACACGGCTCTACTTTCGCGTTTTGCAACCGCGTTTCGGAATCGATCCTCTTCCTCCGTTAACGACCTTGCCAATCTTCTCCGGCAGTGTCTCCGCCACGCCGCTTGTATAAACGATGCTCCCCATGTCTTCCATTGTACCGAATAAAACCTGACATTTTAACCAATCCAAACCGAATTTAACCAAACATAACCGTGAGTCAGATCGGTCAACTTAATAAATAGAATAAACCAGAGATTTAACCAATTCAACCTGAATTAAACCAATTCAACCTGAATTAAACCAAACTGAACCGAGAATCAGATTAGTCAGATTAATATATAGACCAACCCAATATTTTATCCAAAACCAAACCGTATTAAACCATAAAGAACCGAAAATCAAATCGGTCAACTAAGTATATAAACCAAGCCTGGTATTTTAACCAATTAAACCGGAAATAGAAGAACCAGACCGGTCAAGTTAATAAATAGACCAAACCTGAAAGTCCAATCCAAACCGAATTAAATCAAACCGAATTAAAACAAACCGAATTAAACCAAACCCTGAGTCAGATCGGTCAACTTAATAAACAGAATAACCAAATATTTAACCAATTTAAACCAAACATAACCGAGAATCAGATTGGTCAGATTAATAGATAGACCAACCCGAGATTTTATCCAAACCAAACCGTATTAAACCAAAAAGAACCGAGAATCAAATCGGTCAAGTTAGTATATGAACCAAACCTGATATTTTAACCAATTAAACCGGAAATAGGAGAACCAGACCGGGTCAAGTTAATAAATAGACCAAACCTGAAAGTATGTTGAAGCTGTTTGCTATGGAGTCGTCTGAACTGCGAGGCGACAAGCTTGAGATCTTCTGCTGCAAGAGCAAAGGCTTCTACTTCGGTCAAAGCCTGAACTGTTCTCGGCGAGATAGGAAAATGAGATGAAGATTGAGGATCCAACGCCCACGTGAGAAGATCCTCGCCGCAAAAGTCGCTAGCTTTGAGGTACACGGCGTTGAAGAAACCGGTCCGGCCACCGTTAGTGGTGGCGCTCATCAGCTTACCTCGCATAACAAACAACATTTCTTCAACTGGGTCTCCTTCTCTAATGGCATAGCTGTTCTCTGTGTAGAGAACTGGTCTTAGCTTGTCACACACGGCATCTAGGAGCTGCTCGTCCATTATCTCGAACAGAGGTACCTTCACCACAAGAATTGTATCAAAAATTAGTTCTTAGTATATCATCAATGGAAGATTGAAGAGTAGGCATGCATATTTTATCCAAGATCCGAAAACCGAACCGAATAGAAAATACTAAAACTGAACCGGAACTCATAAATACTCAAATAGTTCATATATTTCTATATTCGAACTATCCAAACCGAATCGAAAAAAACCTGAGTAATTTGAATAATCCGAATTATCCACTTTTTGTCTGAACCATTTAATACCACGATATTTTATCCAAATCACATATTTTAATTTTTAGTATAAGTACAGGAAAATCGAAGCGAACCATACTAACTTAATCCGAATATTTTTTTTGGATATTAATTGGTTCCTAGTTTTATTAACCGAACTGGAAGCAAAAGTACCCGAACAGAACTGAACCGAATCTTTTTAGGTTCTTAAATGGATCATAAACTCTCTAACCCAAACTCTCCGATATCCAAAATAACAGATCCGAACTGAACAAATACCAGAGATGCCCAAGTCTATGAAAGAGAGAAGCTGTCTGACTTACTTTCTTGAGGAGGTCGAGGCAAAAATGGCGTTTAATGTCTCTTCTGAGGTCTTTAGGGAGGTTACGCAGAAGGTTTTCTTCTTCAACTCCTCTGGTTTCTTGCCACTTATATTGTTCATACCTTCTGATACGTTTCCTCAGGTCCTCTGGTAACATCCGATGAGCCATCCACTGCTCTGCATCTCTTTTCCTCACTCTCATCTCCTCTTCTCGAACCGTTGTTGATTCCAAGTATTTCTGCAATGCAAAGTGGAAACTATCATCATCAGTATCTTATCTTCCTTGTGGCTCAAGTGTTGGTGATAAAAGCAAGGCAGTGAAAAGGAGAGGTTATTCAAGGACTTGACCTGCATGTTGCCTATAAGTAGTGCGAATAGGACTAGTCCAGATATGCAAATTGATACAGCAAAGATGATTTCTCCAACGAACTTGCTTGTGTTGAGGTTTTGTCCCAGTGCACTGCAATGAGAGAAGCATGTGGTCAGACTAGTACTAATGATGCAACTAGAAGAAGTTGCTAAGCTGTGTCACATTACTCCTAATTAAATTTACATAAAAATGGGTATAACAGGCTCGAAATGGAGTTATATATGACTAATGATGCAACTAGGAGTTGATAAACTGTGTCACATGACCCCTACATTTTCATTAAAATGGCTATAAGAGGCTTGAAATGGAGTTATATGTGACTAATGAGGCAACTAAGAGTTGATGAACTGTGTCATGACCTACACATTTACATAAAAATGCTGTGACTAATGATGCAACTAGGAGTTGACAAACTGTGTCACATGACTCCTACATTTACATAAAAATGGTTATAAATGGAGTTACAGACCTTAGATTGCGCAGACCCCACCAGAAGCAGTAGAAGAACTTCTTCCAGAAATCATCTGACTCAACAATCCCACTCTTGAGAGCATCAGTGAAGATACCAAAGTTGAAAGTAGTTGAATTGGTTATATCATCAGGGTTGATAAACGGACACGAAGTAGTCAGGTAATCATTTATAACATTGCTGTTTCCATCGCAGTAGAGAAACCTAATGTCACACCCTTGTCTCTTCGCACAAGCTTCACGCCAGCATTTGTTTTCTCGTTCTACTGATATTAAGTACCACAAAGCTCCAAACACCTAGACAAGTAAGTTATCAGATTAAACTTGATGATACATGGACAAAGGTTATGATATCTGGTAGTGTAGGCCTGCGGTTTTGGTTAATTCGGTTCGGCCACAATCCCACCTAAAATCAACTGAAAAAATCGGTTCTGTTTGGTTTTCGATTAGTTTTAATTTTAATTTTTTTTCCGAAATAACTGACTTTTGGGATTTTGGTGTAATTTTTTAAAAAACTCTGATAGTTTTGGTTATTTGGTTATTTTCGGTTCGGTATTTTGGTTATTTCAGTTATTTTTCGATTTTTCATTTTTTTGTTTTTTGAAAATTGAAAACAAAACCGAACTGAAAACCAAACTATTTTTTAAAATCTCACCAAACTAAACCGAAATCAAAACTGTAACCGAACCGAAAACATAAATTTCGGTTTGGTTCGGTTCAGCCGGTTCCATTTGGACAAAATACGCAGGCCTACTATCTGGTGACTGGGAAACTCACATGACTGGCTAACATATAAAGAGAGAGGTTCCAAGCAGCTCCACCCCAAGCTGTTTCAGTGACAATGCCTGATGTTCTTGTAACTTCACTGTAAAGCGGGTATATTCGAAGAATCCTTGGAATGTACTGAGCAAATATGACGGCTATCAGGTAGTCCTTAGTGAGCAAAGAGACCGGCTTGTTCACATTCGGGATAACAGCCAAGACAACAATCTGGAGAAGAAACATGCAAACAGAACATCATTGAATCATATCATGAAACCATTCTGTTACCATAATCAACTTAAGTTACCTGTGGGAGTGGAAGGATAGAAAGAACATCGATGATGAAGTACGTTGAGAGATACTTTATAGCAATGGCTTTAGGATCTTCAACCAACTCGCCTCTCCCGAAAACCCGGGACAAAGGAGAGACATAAGCTGTCCTAAACTGAAACACAATATGAATAATGTAGAAAGCATCTACAAATGTTCTAAGCACACTAGCTGCTATCTCCAGGCTAGAATGCAAGTTCAGACAGTGCCTCTCTCCATCAACTATGGGGATATAGAAAAACAAGGGATCAATGGCTAAAGCGATGACAGAAGCAAAGAGAAAGATCTTGTTCCAGTTCTGTAGAAAGGAGCCTTGTGGGTTTATGATGTTCTTCTTCTGTGAGTTTCTCTTCTCTTCCTTCTTATGTGAATTAAAACTTAAGGGCTTCTTGAAAGTCCTGATCTTGTCTGATCCTTTCTCAAACCCTTTACGGACATTGTTCAAAACTGCGGTTAGAGATGGTCTAGCTCTTCTTCCGTAACCAAACTCTGTGGATGATGTTTCTTTGAACCTAAACACAAAGCTAATAACCTTAGACCAATCATTTTATATACTTAGTCTCTCATACGAGATTGAAGCAAAGCATACAAACCTTACACGATTGTCACTGACAAAACCCATGAAGTCAGGACTTGGTACTCTTCTCCTGAATCATAAGAACAAGATTTCATATCATATACAAATCCAAACGAAGAAGAATAAGAAGAAGAAACAGAAACTAGAAAGCAAACGTTTGAACCTCTGATCTAAGAAACTTACAAAAAAACGTTGAAGTAACTGATTTGTGATTACTGAGGAGCGGTTTAGAAAATTAAAAGAGTATCTCCCATGAAGTTACTCTGAAAATTTCTTGAAATTTAGAATGCTCTGAAATTTCTTGGCCAAGTCGTCTTCTTATGGGTCAAGCTTGGTATGACGCTGATAAAAAGAGACCAATCTTAGCAGTTTCTTCGAAACTGGATCATTCCATTACATGACAAAAGAGAGGGAAAGGTTGTAATATTATACGCCAAATAAAATGAAAAAGAAAAAACGTTGATTTGTTAAAATAAGTATAAAATTGAAAAGAGAAAAGTCAGTCAAACTAAGTGAGCCAAAAATATTTAATGGGCTTTAGCCTTAATTTAAGGCCCATTAAATTCATGTAGATCATTCAAATAGAATCTACTGGTCTAACTAAAAGCATGATAGTATCCAGCACAAGCTTTTGAGAAAACAGAGTTTGGATGATGCATTGTCTCTAGCATGTTTTCTGTTTGCAGAAGTCCATTAAGTGAACCCAAATATTTAACGGGCTTAGCCTTGATTAAAGGCCCGTTAAGTCCAAATAGATCATTCAAACTAGAAGCCCATTTTCTCTTTCTTTGTTAGGGCATATTGTTTGATCATAGTTTTCGAATGGAGAGAAAAATATTTAACAAAAATTGCTGGTTATGTGGATTAACCGATTTGACACGGCGATCCGGTTTGATTTCCGGTTAATAAAGCGTTTTGCATGTGATCTCATGCTGACATCAGTTCTTATCCGTTCGACCTGTGTGAATGTCTTGAATGTGATCCTATGTTGACATCTACCTAAAATCCACTGTAAGATTCTTTCAAGATTCTATCTACTCTCCTGAGAAGATAGATAGGTATTAAATTAATGTATATATTAACTTATTTGGATGGATAAGAGAGAGAGACACGTGCTAAAAGTCAGCTTATCCAAAAAAAGAGTTAGACGACAAGCCAATAAAAACATGACACGACAAGCCAATAAATTTTTTATTTTAATTTATTTTTTTATTGGTTGAAATGTGGTTAAGTGTATTGGTAGTTGTGTTTTTATTTTGGAAATATGCAAAATTAAATATTTTTTTAATATTTGTGTCGAAATCTAAAACGACAACTAAAATGAACGGAGAGAATAGTATTAGTAAT
>MU106369.1:105986-131571 GCA_012274485.2 Sinapis alba | reverse complement strand
CAGATCAAGGTAACAGCAGAGTGAAATGAAGCAGGCAGAGAGAGAGAAAATGAGAAGCTGTCAAAGTCATCTATATTTTGGCCAGCTGATTTTTTTTGCTTATTAATGTCAATTCATTTTGTTATCAATAGTATCTCTGAATACAATCAGGTGGAAACCCCAACTTTGTTTTCAATACTTGAAGCTATATATATATATATATAAAGATACATTGCATTGTCATTAGATTCACCATTCTCAAGGTTTTTATACATATTTTGTATTTGAGTGATTAAACCAAACATTATTCAGTTTGGTTGGTTTTGTATTTTAAGGTTATTTTCAATTATAATTTCATTCATGCCGTAAACATGTAACTACATTATTCATATGATATATATGGCAACACGACAATCATAGACTATTTCCACATACAAAGTGTAGATTCGTTTTTTTTTTTACAACCAAAATAGTATACATCATAGCTTTGAACATATCTCATTCCTTTTATGGAACCGAACCTCGTGATAGTAGTACCTGTGGTTCGCTTTTGAGTGGTTGTAGTGAAAAACATGGGACTGCTAAGATTGTACCAGTAGTTGCTAAGCGAATCTTCGAGCTTGATCAGCTGGATTAGTCTACAAACAGACTTGGTCTTACTTTGCTTAACTTGACAAGACTTTCAAGCAAAAACGCCTAAAGGTAGTTCTTTCATTGTAAGGGCTGTTTCAGTTCAAAGAGTTGTAAGGGTTGTTGAGCTGATAAATTTCTTGTGTGTGAACAATAAAGATTCATGGATTTCTTTGGTCAAAGGTGGCAACAAAGAACTTTTGCATGTTCTATTGGCACAATGATGGAACAAAAAACAATCCAGTTATGGTGATGATGAAAACATTATTTGTCCCCGATTTTGATTACTCTTTGAGGGACTTCTAAACTTGTTAATGAATGTTGGATATAAATAGTGTGATCACCACCATCATACTTGAGAGTTAACATAAGACATGATTCATATTCATACACATCCTGAGATTCTATTACAATAATAATATCACTAACTAGTTAGTAACTACATTTGAAAAAAAGAAGCAAAAGCTTCACAAGCTTAAAGAGATAACTAGGATTTCCTGTCTGAAAACATCTTGTCCCTCAGATCAGACCACCTTCTTTCCATATTCTGAAACCACATCTTCTCCCTTAGTTCCTTTAGTTCAGGCCACATCTTTTCTGTTAGATCTTCTGTTTTCACAGGACACCACCAAAAGTAGCCCCTCATATGCTGAAAAAAACAAACAAAAAGATGATGAAATAAAATAAGCAATAATGGTCACAAGAATTGATTTTCTTGAATTTGTTTATACCCTTTGCCGCTCTTCTTCAAGAAAGGTTGCAGTATCTCCGAATAGAATATAACCTTAATACAAAAATAAAAATATTATGTCAGTTGAACAAGAGAATGATTAATTGGAATAATAAAATTTTGTTTCCATACCTAGGCCAGCTCCTAGAGTCAGTCCTGAAACTCGAGTTAACAACCTCGCTCCCTTGGTCACTAAAATCACAACAACAACAACAAAAATTATACTCATGTTACATATATATATTGAAAACCCACGAATTTGATCATGCAGAATTGAGGAAAGGTTTACCATAAATATTACTTATCGTTTGCATTAGATTTGACATATATGTACTATTTTTACTTATATTTATAGTGTGATTGTATGTCACAAATAAAATAATATTAGATCCTGATGAAAAAATATTTAAACGACAAAGTTTTTAAGTTTAAAGAAGAAGAAGTCGTCGCTTTAACAAATTAAAGCTCTCAAACTGGGTTGCTTACATTCCAATGGTTGTTTTACCATCGTATGAAATTCTTTCTATGGTATCTAGAATTGTATCATATTATTTCACACAATTGTTTAGTCTTTTCATTCAGAAAAAGAATTTGTTCAATACTCTAAAATTGGGAAACAAGTCAAAGGTGTTTATCTCTCAAACTTTGAATTAGATTGGATAATGCATTTTGTGTTTTTAATTTCTTGCCATCTAATTTTATGCATATCTTCTGTTCTCAAACTATAACTGAGATGTGAATGTTAACTTCAACTTTGACATGTTTTATGCAAATCTTACTATTGAAAATAATGAACTCTTGATGAGACAAATATTTGCTCAACTGAAATATAAGAGTGTAGGTGTTAAACTCAAATATGGTCTAGATAATATTGTAATTTTTTCCTATTTATAGGTTTGGTTTAAAGACTTATCTTATCGTTTAAAGATACTAATTTTTTGTTTAAGTTTCATGTACTATTGTTGATTAATGCCGTTTTTATTTTGTTGTTTATGCATCATCTATTGTTGTTATTTGGTTATTGGTTTTGTTGTTTAACTAATTATTTCAAACGTCAAATTAGATCAATGGTTGATGTAATTATTAGTTTTAGTTAGATTTCATGTATTATTATTGTTTATTAACTGATTTTTTTGTTTAGTTATTGGTTTGGTTTTTTAAATTAGATTACTGGTTGATGCAATTGCTATATTTTTAAAGCTTCATATACTGTTAATGTTGTTTGGTTAGTGATTTTGTTGTTTAAGTATTGATTTCAATCTTAAAATCAAATTGATAGTTGATGCAATTGCTCTTTTAGTTTAAGTTTCATGTACTGGTGTTTTTTTATTGTTGATTTTTTTTAATAGTTGGTTTCAATCTTTAAATTAGATCAACGGTTAATGTAGTTGTTACTTTTGGTTAAGATTGTGTTTGGTTATTTATTTTTTTGTTTAATTGTTGGTTGCAAACTTCAAATTAGATTAACGGTTGATGCAGTTGCTCATAGAGTTTCATGGCCTAAGTTGCAATTTGATTGCTTGTGTTTACCAAAATTCTAGCAAAGTAAGATAATTTAACTATCTTATTTTTGATAATTTCTTATTATATTTAGTTTGAGTAATATAATCAATTTTTTTCTTTTTATGTGCAGATTGACATGCATTATTTGCATCGCAATGCTAATGCCAAATTTATGGGAGAGTGAGTTTGTTTCATAACTCTTTACTTGATTTCTCCGGAGTAAATGAGAACCATATCTAGCAAAGTAAGATACTTTAACTATCTTGTTTTTGATAATTTCTTATTATATTTAGTTTGAGTAACATAATCAATTTTTTTCTTTTTATGTGCAGATTGACATGCATTATTTGAATCACAATACTAATGCGAAATTTATAGGAGAGTGAGTTTGTTTCATAACTCTTTACTTGATTTCTCAGGAGTAATTGGGAACCAAATCTAGTATCTTGGAATTGATGTTTCAATTGATGTCAATGCTTGAAACTTCCAAAATATCAATTTTAATTTATTTTGAATTGTTGAAAAATTAAATGCTTCTTAAAACACTTGTGAGATTATCTTTTATATATTTATATTTGTTTTGACATTGAACTAAATTTTATTTATTTTTGTTGTTTATAGCTATAATATATATGATTTGTTATAAGTTTCTTATTACCGATCATATATCAACTACACATTTAGTGTTAAAGTGTCTTGCCAATGATATACCAACACCAACGTGATGAACACGTGTTATTTTTGTGTACATTTTTTTGTGCATTATAAACATAGGTTATAAGCATGACTTTGTAACATAACTATAAGTGAAATAATATGTTGACAACATTAGATTGGTTACTGGTTTAGTCAAGTACAATTGGATTTCATGAATTTTTATAGAATCCAAACATTAGTTAGCCATAAAACAATACCAACTACAAGAATTTAATAACAAGTTCTTTTTTTTTCTTCAATCTTTTGTATATGATTTGATTTCATTATGGTTAATGTTTTTTGGCCAAAAATTAATGTTTTATTTCTATTTAATCTTTTTCACCTTAAAAGACATGAGTTTTCTTATCTTACTAGAGTAAGTCCGCGCTACGCGCTGAATTTATGTTAATTGTGTATCATAAATTTTATTTTAGTTTGTAAATCATTGTTTATATTGTAAGTTCAAACAATATTTAAACAAATATTGTTGATGGCTTCTCTATCTCTTCTTTTAGATACTAATTCATCGACAATTGATAGAGGTTGGTTTTCACCTTTGTATTTGACAGCCTTTTCATTGTTAAATTGGTGGAGTTATCTCAAGTTTCGCTCCTCTCACTCAAAGTTCTAAAAATTGTTTGTTCTTGTAGCGTAAATTATCCGGGGAGGTTCCTCATCAGGCCAAAAGAACGTCATCTAATGTTTTAGTCTTCTTAAGGTACTCCTTGTGTTGCACATATATAGTAGTTGCAAAAATCATTGTTGTTGTTTCACATATTCATGAAACTATTCATTGTTTAAAGACTGATGAGTACGAAAAATACATACATGGATTCAAATTGTCGTAGATATTAGCCTTGTTCTTATACCTGGTCAGAACAAAGGCATTGCAATGCTTATCTATCTTTCCTTAAAGCTATTTCATATGATGCCTCTAAATCTTCTTTACACTTGAAGAAATATTTATTTTGCAATACGCAAAAAATGGAAAAGTGAAATCATTAATTTAATCAGAGACCATCTAAATTTTCTAGCTACATTTTATTCCTATGATCTAGTACTTTTTGTTACAAAGTCAAAAGAATAATATAAAACGTAAAAGTGAAAGAATAAATTGAAAAAAATAGCTAAGTAGGAGAAAAACTCTCTTCTCTCACTTTGTTTTTTTTTGAGAGAGAGGGAGTCAGCTCTTCTTCTTTTTTGGTCAAAGAGAGTCAGCTCTTAGAACTTTTTATTTGTAGTATAATTCGATAACGGTAAACCTTCCCCTTGTTATCAATTTTGTGTTTTCTGATCTAATTCGAATTCCGATTATGTTTGGACTTTGTATGTTTCTTTGTAAGTTGTAGATTTTGTCTTCTTTTCCTCTTTGTTTGTAAAAGTTTTCACGTGTTGCTCAATTTTTTCCTTTCTACCAGGCGTAATATCTTTGCTATTCCCATGGCGGAGCTTTCACATAGGCTATATAAGTAAAGCTTCTTGCAAGATGGAGGTTTGAGTGTCTAATCTTGAAGACAAAGGAGGAAAAAATCTAAACAGAGGAAGGAGTTTAAAACACAGTGATACACGATGTTGATGGCCGTGAAGCTTGACTACGGGGGAGACAGCAAACATCCGTCTTGATTGGGCGATGCTTCCAAACCGAGGAAACCACGTGGTGCTTATTTCATTTTCTAACACATTATCATTATGTGTTTAGCTTTTGATGTTAAGACCGTCATAATTTGGTTTTAGTTGTATCATTGCCAATGTATGTATATGGGCTTAGATAAAAATAAGCTAATAAATAGGGGCTTAGATTTAAAAAAAAAAACATATTTTGACGATACATATCATAGACCAATTATGAAAAAGTAAAAAAATACCATTATACAAACAAATAATAATGCCAACGTAACACTACCATATAGTTTAATTCATTTAATTATTTGTAGTCTGTGCACTTTGAATAATTTTCCTCTTTACTTAGTCAAAAAATAAAAGAAAAGAAAATAATATATTTTTGTATTGAAAAGAGAAGAGGAGGAAGAATTACGAAGGTAGGGTAACTATTGGTCAACGAAGCAACGCCTGAGCTTTAAAGCGGAAGGTGAAAGGGTTGTCCAACTCGGCGACGACACCTCTGTAGTGCGATGGCCGAGAACCTCTATTAGAGTTTGACCTAATCAGTAAGATTTTACTTTTTTGGACATGCAAGGACAAATAATGGGTTTAAAAGCCCACAAATGAATGAGTCGGTGTAGCCCCAAAAATTTAAACAAACACACGTTGAGGCCCATTGACAACACGACCGAAACGAAAACAATAAAACTCAAGTCGAAAGTGACAGGTGTCAATCTCTTGTTGAACTATTTGATGAGGTGGCAACATAAGGAGTGAGTGAAGTTGTTCTTTATAGTATTAGATGTCATATAATTTGACGTTTGGTGTTTTATCTTTATTTAGTATTTTACGTCTGAAGCTAGAGGTAACTCTCAAACCTTGAATTTTTTTATTGGATAGTGGATTTTTGTGTGTTTTAATTGTCTTGCATTTCTGTAGATCTCTTGTTCACAGACTACAAACGAGGGTTGAACGTGAACCTCAATTTTGACCCCTATAGGGCAGTCGTTACTGTTGGAAACGATGACGACGCATTGGTTGGAAATACAAAAGTCTAAATGCTCAACTTAAATATGGTGTAGATAACATTGTAAGTTTTTCTTGGTTTCTAATTGAAAGACCAATAGATGATCTCGTTTAAAGCTCCATGTCCTCTTTTGTTTGGTTACTGATTATGTTAGACCTCTGATTGAATCAATTGATGTTGCTTGTTTAAGCTTCATTTTCCTCTTCTGTTTGGTTACTGATTATATTAGAGTATATTGAATCAATTGCAGTTTAATTAGACCAGTAATGATCGATTGAATGAATTTCTATTTCTTGCTTAAGCTTCACTTTCTCTTTTTTTTGTTCACTAATAATATTAAAACAGTAGATGAACGATTGAATCAATTGCTGTTTCTTGTTTAACTCCATGTTCTCCTCTGTTTGGTTACTTAATGTTTGTTTCCAGCTTCAAATGAGATCAACAATTGATGCAGTTGGCCTAAGTGGCGTTATGATTGCGTCTTTTCCTGACCAGAACTCTAGCAAAGTAAGAATAATTACTTTTGTTTTGTATAAATTTAGTTCTCTATTAAAGTATAATTACTTTTGTTTTGTATAAATTTAGTTTGGATTGAGTCACCTCTTCTTCTATATGCAGGTTAGCATGCATTACTTGCATCCCATAGCTAATTCAAATTTCACCACAAGCATTGTCCTTTTTTTTTGGGTATCATGGTCCCACAGAAGTGGTCCAAACTAGTCACGTGTTGCCACGTGTCAGTCCCATGTCCCTGGCGATGCCGAAATGTTAATTCCCCAGTGACCAAGGCTCGAACCCTGGTGGCTTCACCGTATTGGGATTTTTACCCTCAAGTTAATCACCCCCGGACCACAAGCCCTGGTTCACCACAAGCATTGTCTTGTTTCAGAACCCCGTACTTGCTCGCTCCCTGTCATCCCCTAAGCTTTGATCAGAATCTCGTATTCTTGTTGTGCTTCTCCTGGGCAGTCCCTTATCACTCCTTGGTCGACTTCGCATTTCCAGATAAATTATGCCGGTTACTGAAGCTCTGTTCTTTGAAAACGTCTGTGCTATTTACTATGGGAGGATTTAGTTATCAACTTTGTTTTGGTGACTCTCTGTTACAGGAAATCAAGGTGTTAGTTTGCGTTATGGTTTCGGTAATGTCTACCATATTCATTTTTATCCCTTTCATGTTTTAGTCTAGGTTCCAATTTCTACAAAGTTTCGTTTGCTATGTCTCCAGAGACATTTTTTTGTTCTGACGGCTTAGAAACTCATCGTGTATCTCGTCCTTGTTCCTTCAAAAGTTGATTAAAATTTTCAGTGGAAAAAAAAAAGATTTGTTGCTACAATATGTAGTTGGTTACGTATATACATGTGCCTTTCAAATTCAATGAATCATGTTTCCATTATTGGGAAGTCGGCCTTCTATTTAGGGAACATGCATGGTCAACCGACCATTTACTAATACGAGTTTTGCCGATAATATATCAAAAGCGACTCTCTTTCATAGAGATACATGTAATATTTTAAAATCTACTTAAATGATCTAACAAGTAATCACGAACTAAAGAATATATATGGTTGGCAAAGTAATAAACGATTAAAGTTTGATTGGTTTATTAAATATACAGCAAGCGCGTACCTCGGGCGCCTACTTTGTTACTGCATGACAGAAAAAATAATCATCATTGACACTTGATTTTTTGTGTTTATTGAAATTTTGTCATAAGATCAATATCATCACCGACTCACCGTCCGATGCTAACACATAATAAAAGCCACCGTCCAATTACGGATGTAAGGAAATTATCCATATGCAAATTCATTTAGCAGAGATGGAAAAGTGACACTTATAAGTTATAAGTTAATAATCTGTCTAGAAAAATGTATACTTTTGTAATATTCTAAAAGGAAACAATGACATTGCAGAAAATAGATAACCACTTAAATGCGTACTATTCCATTGAGCATGAGTGTCAATGTTAGCTCCCATGTCCCAACAGAAGGACAACATATATATGGAGAGTTATGAGATATGAAGAGGCATGGCATGCTCGTTATTTAGAGTTCAGACCCTCCAAATCAGCACCTTGTGCGGTGAGGAGCTTGAGAAAAGGCATGAGGTTTTCTGTTGTGCAAGCAGTTTGAAGTGGCTTCTTGATGCAGAGAGAATATTTCTGCATCACTTCTCCAGCTTGGTTTAACAAGTTCATATCAGATTCATTTTGCAGAAGGATGTGAAGGAAAAGAAATGGAGATTACTACAACTTAGAGATAAGGTAAACGTCAACAAAAGGATAAAAAAGCTTCTCACCATGAAACAATCTAGGGAACGTATAAGAGTGTGGTCGAAGGGAACTTTGGCGTGCACAATGGTTAGGTTAAGAACTCTTCCCAGTTTAGCGTTCTTGACGGGAATATGAACCTAAAGCTGGGTTGCGGGTCAAACTCGTCCCGCATGGCCAGCAATCCGCGTTTTTTTTTGTCAAAAACTTTGATCCGCACAACCCGTAAACACATAAATTTACATATCTTTTAAAAATTAAATATTATTTTCTGAAATTTTTGAATTTAAAAAAAAATATATATACTTTTTTATTAAAAAATAAAATAAAAAATCTGTATTTTTTTCGGGTTAGCGGGTACCCACAATTCAAAATCCACTAACTCTCACTCGTTCCGCAAAATATATTCATAATCCGTATTTGCACCCATAAATCGATTTTGTCAAAATATCTGATATGCATCTGCCTCGTAGCGGATCGATCAAACGGGAGGAGACCCGCGGATTAAGTCTCAAATTCTCCGGCCTATATGAACCCATCTGGACATATAGAACTGGACAGCTAAATTACAAAGCCACGAGCAATACAAAGCCAAAAGTAGTAAACAGAACCAGGAACTTTTTTTTCTGAAACACAAAGAACCTGCAGGAACTATTCTTCCTAAATTATTGGTCAATATTGTTCCAAAATGTCAAGTCATATTAATCCATTATGGATTATAAAGTTCATTCTCTAGGTTCTATAATCTGTAAAATTTGACTTTTGATGTTATTTACAAGAATTTGTGACACTAAATTTCTTAAAATATTTAAAATTTAATTAACACCAATTAGC
The DNA here is from genome assembly GCA_012274485.2 of Sinapis alba. NCBI lineage: Eukaryota > Viridiplantae > Streptophyta > Magnoliopsida > Brassicales > Brassicaceae > Sinapis > Sinapis alba. The sequence goes on along the minus strand of MU106369.1, from coordinate 122,297 downwards.
TCTAGACAAAATTCAAGCATGATAAGAACCGGTTCTTAACTTTAACAAAGAAAAAGTTAAGAACCGGTTCTTAAATAAGAGATTTCAGTTACAAAAAAAAAAAAAAAATTCAAGCATGACTACAAATACAACATATAATAACACTGAACTTTAAGGCATAGTTTAAAATCATTAATTAAATAACATTGAATTTGATTAGATTTAAATTATGTTAAAATTCATAGTTAAATAACATCCCCTTTAATTTTTATAAGGCATGTCAAATCATTAAATATTTCTAAGGTTGATTACATAGTTAAGCTACCCCAACATTCTCAATCAGAGACATTTATATACTAATCTTGATTTACATTATTAGGAGATTATAAAAGAAACACTACTGTAAACTATTACAGTTTTTTTTTTTTGGATAAAATATCTACCAAGTTTTACAAACAATAACCGAACAAAGAACTCCAAACAAACATGATATACACGTTCCAAATCATTTTCTATCTTTTGTACCACGTAGTAGAAAACGTTTATTCACATGTTATACACGTTTTATAAATTAACAACACACATGGCCGCAATCCCATGGACTCGACTCCGGATTCCCCTCGTCGGTTACGATTTCTGGTTTTCATCGTCGGTACGATTTCTTCAGTAACTTTCTACAAAGAACTAAAATGGCTATTTAATATTCACTAACACGAGGAAAAAAATTAAGATCTTTTATTTTATTTATTTTTCTGTTAACCCACAGTTTTTCCCTTCATGGTTTTCTCGTTCTTTGTCTCTAACCACATAAACATTCTCTATATATAGATAACAATGCTTCACAACTTAACATGAACAAGAGCAATATCAAATATCAATAAGCCAAAACAGAAAAAAAAAACATAAACAACCAAGACAAGATCATCATGATCGAGAAGGAGACCACCGACAAGATCGAGATCAAGACCAAGAACGACCAGGAACAAGAAGTCAAAATGGTAAACATGAGCGACCTAGACAATAACACGAAAGGCCTCGGCGAGAAGTGGCCAGAACCAATCATCCGAGTGCAGTCTCTGGCCGAGAGCAACCTCACCACCGTCCCCGACCGTTTCATCAAGCCGCCGTCTCAACGCACTAATGAAACCATCACTATCAACCACCAACCGGAAGCTACCGCCATAAATATCCCAGTCATAGACCTAAGCAGCATCTTATCTGGCAACCATGAGGACAATGAGAGGATGTCCGAGGCATGCCGTGAGTTTGGGTTCTTTCAGGTAAAAAAGATGAAATTTGACGTTTTGCTTTTATTTTCGTTTTGATTATAGTTTCTTACGGGTTTGAAAAATGTTTGTTTTTATTTGGTTCAAAATAATTTACAATATAAATAATTACTAAATTTATAAATAATATATATACGTATTTTCATTATACATCTTGGCTTTAAACCATCATTATCCATGATCTTTTAACCGGGTTTTTAGCTTTGGATAAGAGACGGTTCTTAGTTTTTTTAAAAAAAATTAACTAAAAAAAACTAAGAACCGTCTCTTAAATAAGAGATATAAAAGCCGGTCTCTTAGCCGAAAAGTGTAAAAAAAAAATGTCAAATCATAAATTAAGAATTCCGATTAAGAAACTGTGGAATAATGATGCCCTTAGTGTATATATGATAACTAAAAAAATATCATGAGGTTTCATTTTTATTGCACCAAAATCAGTTTCCGTTCAGTATGAGAATATGACTGATCGGTTTGGTTCGGTTATACACACACATGGTCTTAGGTGATCAACCATGGGGTGAGGCCGGAGCTGATGGCCGCCGCTAGAGAAGTTTGGAGAAGCTTCTTCCATTTGTCTGTAGAAGCCAAAGAAGCTTACTCAAACTCCCCAAGTACCTATGAAGGTTACGGAAGCAGATTGGGTGTGGAAAAAGGAGCACTTCTTGATTGGAATGATTATTACTTTCTCAATTTTCTTCCTCTTGTCCTCAAGGATCTCAACAAATGGCCTTCTTTACCATCAAACATTAGGTAATTTACAAAGCATCCCATCTTCTTTTCCTCTTGTTTCCTTATGGGTTTCGTTTATATAATTAACGAACTTTTTTTTTTTAATTAACGAACTTTTTGTTTGTTATGAAAATTGAGAACTTGTAGCAAGTATACTTACTCTTTGAACTTTTTATCGGAACCCAAAAATCCGAACATGAATTATTTTACCTTCATCTTTCAAGACTTCGTCATAAATGATCAATTTCAAAACCTGAATCCCAGCGGAGGACTCGTATGTCGAATCCAGTTATCTCTTTATTTTTAAATAGATCATTTATATTGAAGTTTTTATTAAGTGATATTGGCCTTTTTCTTGCAATATTAAATAAGAAGACTATCATATTATAACTAGGGATGGGATGGATTGTGTATCGGAAGAATTTTAAAGTATCCGGATCTGGATCTTTATCATGAGGATCCATGTTTTTATTATCTTTATCTTGATCAGAATTTTCAAATATTCAGGTGTCATATATTCTTTTAAAATTATAATATTCAGTGGATATTCATATTTGGATCTACATCCTTAAAATAAATAAAAATAGTATTAAAACATTAACAATAATTTTAAAGTAAATATATATAGAATGTTTATAATTATTTATCTATATACTATTACAACATTTATATAGAATTTATATATACTATTATAAAACAAATATATAATAAATAAATTTAATTTTTATATACATATACTACTATTTTTGAAATAATTATCCATAAAAATTATGAAACCGGATATCTAAACTAAAAAATAATAATATTCAGATCCAGTTTTTACGAATCTAATATTTTACTATTTGGATCATGTCTCTCTCGATATATGGCCTCTTTGAATATTTAGGTTTTTGGAACGAATCCGGATCGGATGTTGGATAATAATTTCAGCCCTAATTATGACAACTAGTTGGACGTTATGTTTTTCTGTTTTAAAACATGTTTATAATGGATATTATAGAGAAGTGGTGGATGAGTACGGTGAAGAACTAGTGAAGCTAGGAGAGAGACTTATGAGGATATTATCGTCAAATTTGGGAGTAAAGGAAGAACAACTTCAAGAAGCATTTGGTGGAGAAGACTTTGGTGCATGTATGAGGGTTAACTATTACCCGAAATGCCCTCGACCGGAGCTTGCCCTCGGCCTCTCCCCTCACTCCGATCCCGGCGGCATTACCATCCTCTTGCCAGACGATCAAGTCGCCGGCCTTCAAGTCCGTCACGGTGACACGTGGATTACCGTCAATGCTCTCCCCAACGCTTTTGTAGTCAATCTAGGCGATCAAATGCAGGTAACCCTATTTTTCTTATCACGTTTTTGCTTTACTTTATTCTCCTTTTATTGCGTGAGGTCTAAGTTTTCTTCTTCATTTTTGGTGGATTTGTTTTCTTTTGTCTATTCCCATTTATTTCCAAACCACAATATATACTTGGTAAAACAATATAGGGCAATTCTCTTAAATAGTTTTTTTTAAACCCACCTCTTAATTCTAAACCATAAGTTTAAATTAGTCAATCATAGAGATATAAATGCATATAAATGCATTTTTTAGTTTTTTAAAAAATATTTTAATCATTTTTTTAAAAAAAAAACTATTTTTGTAAAAAACAAACTAAAAAATGCTATCTAAGAGAATTTTTCAACAAAATATCTACGAAATGTTTTTGACAAAAAAAAAAAGAAAAATATAGGTACGAATATGAATAGAAGTTGACAAAAGGTGCAAATTATGTTTTTATACGGCAGTTGGTAAAAGAGGATAATCCTAGTTATACCCCCACGTTTTCAACATGACGTACAAATATTAATATGACAATCAGTTTCAACTTTATGCCAATTGTAATACTTTTTTAAAAAAATATATAACATGTTAATTTAATCACATCGAACGATTTATATAAAGATTATATTTCAAATATTATTTGAAAAGTCATTAACCCAAAAGAAAACTATTCGAGTAGTTTTTCAAAGGCATTCACAAATCGAGCATATTGAGGAGGATGGTCATGGCTCTCACGTTTTGATGAAGTTGAATAGTGCAATGTTCATTATGAAATATTATAATCTTTTTCATTGTTTTGACGCTAAACATACTTTCTAAACGCAATTTATGCAGATACTAAGCAATTCGATTTACAAGAGTTCAGAGCATCGAGTGATAGTGAACTCGCACAAAGAAAGGGTTTCACTTGCATTCTTCTATAACCCTAAGAGTGACATTCCTATCAAACCACTGGAACAACTTGTCAGCTCTACTAATCCTCCTTTATATCCTCCCATGTCCTTTGAGCAGTATAGACTCTTCATTCGAACTCAAGGTCCACGTGGCAAAACCTACGTTGAGTCACATGTATCTACTCGTTAATGGATATATATACTTTCACAAAATGTCTGATAACGAGACAAGAAACGTAAGTCCCCTTGCTTATGCATGCAACTCAAATCCTAGCGCAATACATTAATATTTATTCGAGCAATGTGCATGTAAACTGAAGGATGTATCATCTGAATAGGCTATTTGGTGAGGACATCGAAGCTATGGAAAAGACACTAGCAGATGCTAATGATCGACGGAGATATGGATGTGCTGGAGATCAGAATAAATCAATAAAATACCTAAAATACTATCGTTGTTTGTAGTTCGTGTGATTTGGATAATTTGTGGTTGCTATGTATTTTCAGTTCTTATTGTATTATAAAAATCTATAATATCAATTAATGTGGTATTTTATATAGTTTATCATTATGCTGTAATTGCTCTCTGTCCACCAATGGTTACCTTGTTCATATTTAATTGGCCAATAATAGTTACTAAATGAAAAATATATTATCATATTTGAAAAACTTGACTGAAAGTTTTTGTTTTGAATATAATTTTATATGCATTTTTCTTTGAAAGGAAGAATTGACTGAAAGACTTGACTGATTGTGGATCATTTATGTTGAAGTTTTGAAATTGATATTGGGATGCTCCAAACTAGTTGGACGTTTTCTGTTTAGAACAAAAGTTTATAGTGAATATTATAGAGAAACGATGGATAGCTACGGTCAAGAACTGGTGAATATGATAAACAACAAAAAAAGAACTAACTAGTGAAGCTAGGCAAGAGATTAATTAATGAGAATAATATTGTCAAACTTGAGACTAAGAGCATCTCCAACGCAGGATCCTTATCCTTATGGCATGTTTATTGGCGGGTTCTTAGGACGAATTTTTTAGCATAATTTAAGAACCGTCTCTTAACTTTAGCTAAAAAAAATTAAGAGACGGTTCTTAAATAAGAGATTTAAGAACCGTCTCTTAACTTTTTCTTAGTTAAAGTTAAGAAACAGTTCTTATAATACGTTAAGAACCCCGTGCTAAGAACCCGCCAATAAACATGGCCTTAAGGGGAATTCTTAACGAAAAAATAATTAAATAATCAGTGGACCCCAACAAAACTTAAGGATTTGATCCTTAAAATCTCTAAATAAGGATCGATCCTTGCACTATTTGCGACACGTGGCGACACGCGATTGGTTGATATTTTTTATTTTTTTTAAATCCGAAAAAATCAAAAAAAAAAAAAAAAGAGTTAAGGACTCCACAATGGGTAACACCATTGTGGATGCTCTAAAAGAACAACTTCAAGAAGCATTGGGTTGAGGAGACGTAGGCGCATGCATGATATGGTTTATTTTCACGGGAGCTTGCCCTCGTGTCTCTCCCCTCATTGTGATCCCGGCGGTTTGTTTGGTTCCTTATGACATGATTATTATGGAGTTCTTATTATGATGAAGTTTTTAACGAAATTTAAAAACTGTCTCTTTTAACTTTTTAAAAAAGTTAAATTAAAAACAATTTTTACATTATGTTAAGAGCATTCACAATGGTGGATTCCATTATAGAGTCTTCCGATTTTTTTTATTTCTTTTTAGATTAAAAATAAATAAAAAAAATATTAAATAATCGTGGACCGCCACGTGTCGCAAATAGTGCAAGGATCGATCTTTATTTATGGATTTTAAAGATCTAATCCTTAGGTTTTGGTGGGATCCACTGATTATTTAATTATTTTTTCGCTAAGGACTCTCCGGACTCCCGTTGCGGATGCTCTAAGAACTCCGTCCTAAGAACGGTGCAATAATCATGAGCTAATACCCATTCCAAACCAATAGATAACAAACATGGGTCGATCTATCTGACTTCATATTTCTCAACGTGTAGCTAAACCGAATCTCACTTCTTTTTATCGGCTAATAGACCTTTTGATGCTCGACCCTCTTGCCGGAAGATCAAGTCGCTGGCCTTCAAGTCTGTCTTGGTGACGCGTGGATTACCGTCAAATCTCTCTCTCTCACGCTTTTGTTGTCAAGGCGATCAAATTCAGGTAAGCCTTTTTTTCTTTTAACGTTTTTGCTTTACCTTTTTCTCCTTATTTATTAATTATTACGTAAGGTCTAAACGTATTTCTTCGTTCTTTTTGTAGATCTGTTTTCGGTTGTGTATTTCCACTTATTTACAAATTACAGCATATATTTCAAAAACCGAAACAGCTGCGAGTATGAATAGAATGTTGACAAAAGACTACAAATTTTGTTTTTATATATGGCAGTTGGTGAAAGAGGATAATCCTAGTTATAGTCCCACGTTTTCGACATGTCGTACAAAATATTAATATGTCAATCAGTTTCAACTTTATGCCAAAACTTTGAAAACATATATATTGTAATATTTTTTCGGAAAAGTTGTGATGAATCAGGTCACTTCCATAATATCAAATGATTTATGCAGGGTGATTGTTTAAATAAACTGATTGTAACTATTTGAATAGTCATTAATAACCCAAAAACAACTATTCAAGTACATTTTCTAAGCGCACTCACAAATCGAGCATGTTGAGGAGGATGGTCATGGCTCGCACGTTTGATGAAGTAGAAATGCAATATTCATTATGTGTATACATTATATATATATAGTCTTCTTTTGACCAATGTGTAAACTGAAGAATACATCATCTGAATAGGTTATTTGGTGAGGATATCGAAGTTATGAAAATGTCAAATAGATACTAAAAGATTATAAGGGTATTTGCAATAGGGTGTTCTCATTGATATTTTCATGAGTATTCTCATCGCTAAATAATCAAAATAATAAAAAGTGAAGAAAGAGTATCAAATAACACATGTCAATTTTTCATTAGTCTAATTTTTATTTCTAAATTAAAACTAAAATTTTCATTTATATTAGATTATAAAATCATTTTTTTGTTTAAGATCTTTAAATGTGTTCTCGTGGATGATGCTCTAATGATCAAGGAGATATATTGGAGATAAAAATGAATCAACAAAAATACCTAAATTCTGTCATAGTTTATATATTTGGATATTTTGTGGTTGCTATGCATGCATTTACAGTTTTGTTATACTATTATGATTTATAAAGTCAGTAAAATGTAGTTATCTATCATAGTTTCTCGTTATCCTGTATGCTCTCTTTTTTTTTTCCAACAACGATTACCTAATCCATATTTACTGCTGAGGGTTATATTTAATTGGCTAGTAATTGTTTATCAAAATGTATTGTTATATCCGAAAGACTTGACTGATAGACTTGGCTGAAAGACTTGACTGAAAGAATTGACCGAGATAATATAATAGTAGTTTGTAAGTATAATAAAACTATTGTTAAACCTCACTATTACATGAACATGATGATATTATGATGATTCGTGACTGACTGGTTGTTGAAGCATACTAATGGATGATCATGTTTCCTCTCGTGATAACAATAATGGAGTTCATTGGCACTATAGTTTAAATGTAATAATAACTAAGCAACTAACCTACCCAACAATATATTTACTATCAAAATTAGGATTACATACTAAATGATGAACATGTGAACGCAATGAATATCAAGTATCTAATTGCTTTAATTAATTTCGTATATAATAGACAATTCGTGTTGACCATATTGTAAAATCTTGTTAGATCCGATGTAAGTTCTTTGTATTATATAGTTGGGACTTGATGGCTTATAACGGTTAAAAAGACTAGAAGAATTGATTGGATGCTTCAATACCCAAATTAAAATTGGTGTACCGTCTAGATGTGGAGCCACTTGCTGGCTTATCGCTCTCATTCATGCATCTCTTTCTGGCTACTATTAATATATACAAGATAGATTGTGAATCAAACTAATAGGAGGTGGGAGGTCTATTTAGATTTTGATGATTTAGATTGACTTAAAAATCTAACCACAGCTTTTACTTATTGAATTAATGATTTTAATGTTTTGTAAATTTCAGTAGTACGCATATAGGTTGAAAATATGTTGTTATCCAATCAACAGTTTGAATATATGTTTAGATATTTTTATTGAAGATAAACACATACTATAGTATATAATTTCATTTCTGAATTTTAGATCTAAACTTGGAGATGAGATGATCGAATGGATGATTTAAACATAACATGTAGCTTTGGGTGTGATTGGAAACTATTTTACCAGCGGTAAAAAGGTTTCCGCTACCATGAGTACATTGTATCCATTGGGCTCTGGAAAATTATGGGCTAGATTAAAGTTTATATTCGGATATTTGTTCCAGTATAGAGAAGGGTCACTATCAGTTCTTCTAATTGTTGTCAACTACAGAACTAAATGTATTTACATCTCATTGTCCCTACTAGACCAGGACATTTCATGTATCGGTTCGGTTCAGATAATTTGAGTATCAGATAATTTGGATATAGAACTAAAAAATATATTTACTACTTGACTATTTTTGGTTCAGATTCAATTCGACTAGTTTACGGTTCAGTTTGGTTCAGATAGTAAATCTAAGAACTAAAAAATACACAAACAAATTGGTTCTTATTCGGTTCAGGTTCCAGGTCCTTTCAGATAGTTCGAGTAACTAAAGTTAAGTATTAAATATTTTGGATAAAATATCAAATAATTAGGATGCTTCAAATATAAAAATTGAATATTTTGGGTTATTTTGAATATCTCAATACTTGTAGATACTTTTGAATAGTTTTGATATTTTATAATAATTTAGTATTTTCAGATATTTTTAATAGATTTTAAAATTATCAGTATATATTTAGTTATTTTATATATAAATATAATTAATATTTTTATATATTCAAGTATCCATTTGATTATTTAGGATACATAAATATATGAACTATTTGAATATTTGAAGATTTTGGTCGGTTCTGATTTTTGAATATTTCAATTTGATTCTATTTTGGTTCTGTTTTTTTTTTTTGCTTCAGGCCTAGTCCCTACAAGAGCTCTCTGCAATCATTCCGCTTGACATCTCATATAAAGCTCAGATATCAAGTTTCTTAAAATTATATTTAAAAAACAAAATCTCAACATAGATAATAGACATTAGCAAGACCAAAAATGAGAAGATTAAAACATACAAATGACATGACACATTTGATGGAACACATCAGTCTTTCTTATATGAATAATAATACTCAAACAGTTGCTACTCTCTCTCTCTCGACTTTTCGAAATCCCTTTCTGGAGATCTAAAGAGAGAGAGTTCTGTATGCTTTGAAATTAAAAGGTTAAAGAAACAACAACAAAAGGAAAAAAAAGAGAAGAAAAAGGTTGATTAATAAATATATCATTAAGACATGAGAACCAGAGTATGTGGGAGGTGATCATCATCATCACTGTCTTCCTTTCTTTGCACAGCAAGGCGGGCATTTATACTGCTTGATGCTATCTGCTTTGGCGGGAGTGATCTTCACGCATTTTCCATGGTACCAACGTTCACAAACATCACAGCAAATCCAGAACTCATCTTGTGTGTAATTGCCTCCACAGATTCCGCAGAGAGTGTCTCCATGCTCGTCTTCTTCTTCATCTTCTTCTTCATCATCCTCGTAGCTCCCTTCCATCAGTTTTGGTGTTGTGCTCTTTGGCTGCCCTTCTATTGATCTCTGCAACAAACCCATTTTTGTTTTTTTAAGGAATATGAACCCAAACATCTACAAATCAAAACACCTTTTCTTAGTGTACCTTAGTGCCGTTTCTGGATTTACTTCCGGAATCCGAGCTTGGCTTGTTGTCTTTGATGGGTTTCCTACCAGTCACTACATCGAAGAGGGTTGGGAGATCGTTGATCAGACTGAATAGCCGCTTCCTGCAAATTCAAAATATGAGTATATGAACATAAAACTCACTGAGTTGACAATACATTAAGACTAAAGAGAGATGGCTACAACATTGTTAGGGAAAAAGAATCTACGTGATGTTTATTTAGCATTATATGTTACTAACAATGTAGGGTTTAGATTATCCATCCTCAGGAACAAAGTCTACAACGTCCTTTCTACTAGTCTACTGAGAGATAAGACAAAACACTAAAACGATAAGAAAACTATGAGTGTAGAGGCATGTTCATGTATAATAAACTAGTGGTGGCTGGTGAGCTAAATCAAAATCTAGCTTTCATTAAATGCCAAAACCAGTTTCCCTCTTGAAGACTAAAGTGGAAAAGATAATAGCCAAAATAAGATTTTTTTTTTCAATAGAAACATATAACAATGAAATAATCTAAACAGTACTAACGAAAGAGCCATTTTTTGTCAATATGAAACTTTTACATATGCTTTTTCAGCGAAGTTCTTGAGAATCCAGTGCACCAGTTGATAGTTACGGTTAAATTTTGAACATGTAACAATGAAACTCATCACATGCATGCTTCAACAAAAGATAAGTTGTAAGATGTTATAAGTTGTCAGTAAACAAACAATGACAACCCAAAAACGAATAAGTTGCAAGATTTGCCATTACAACATCCAAAGATGAGCAGAGAAAAGTTTAGACGGATGAAGCAAAGCAACAATCAAGACGTCCATAGATACGAGTCAAGCCACATGAAAAGATAGCCTAATAAACAAAAAGCAAGATCCACACACACCAAAGGGGCAAAAATAAAATTAAAAAACAACTCACTCCAAACAAACTCACTGATTATTACAAAAGTTTCCGTTTTACTACGTAAACAGCTTCAAGTCAGGGATAAAGGAGCCAAGAAACATAACAGGAACATCAAAGTGGTTTCATATACAGTGCAAGACTTTTGGCTTCATCAAAGTTGTCAAAAAAAGAGGGTTAAAGAAAAAGATACCTGTCGTTGCGAATAAGGCGAGCACCAAAGTAGAAAGAAACAGAGAGCAACCAACAATCACTATGAACAGCAACAAGAGAGAGCCAATCTTTCCTCTGCATACCATCTCTAGCGAAATTGATACCAAGCGCAGGCTCAGGAAGCTCAGGTGGTACTTCCTCCGCTGGCAGATTCACTTCCCACGACTCATTCGGATGTCCGTACAAACAAAGATTCTCCTTTTCTACACACAAATTCGATTCTTTTTTTTTTTTTAAATAAGAAAAAGAAGAAAACTTTATTGAGCTGAATGGTAGAGAGCTGACTTACCCGGATCGCATTGAGAGTAGAAATCATCAACATCTGTAAGAAATAAAAGAGGAAAAAAAAAGTTAAAAGGAAAAATCCAAAAATCTAGGAAAGAAAGAGAGAGAGAGACCTTTAGTAAGAGCACGAAGAAGAGCAGAGCGACGAGAGTTGTAATCTTTGAAGATCTCTTCAACTGTGCGAGGGTTCGAGGAAACGGCCGCCATAGCTGTACAAAGAGAAACACGAGTGAATTTGCAAAAAAAAACGTATTATTAGATCAGTTGCTAGTGGAGATAAATCGAGGTCTGCATCAATTGTTTCTGATGCGTTCGGACACGGAGAGAGAAAGAAAGAGAGAGTTTGGAAAGAGATTGAAGAGAGAGAGGAAACCAAAAAAAAGTTTCTTATTTTTGGGGAGTTAGGTTGCGTCAGCGAAAAGGTTTGGTAATTGAAGAAGATGCGTCGCTTTAGGTAAAAAAGGCTCTCTATTTAATTGATAGACCCTTAATGGGCCGTGTTTTAGGCCCAATCTTATCCATCTTCTAGTTAAAACTTGTGAATAAAACCATATTTTCTTTAAACATAATTCAAGTATTTTTCATTTTCATCTGTTTTTCTTATATATATATATATATATATATATATATATATATATATTTGGTTTAAAATATTTCCTCCAAATATTAGCCCTTGTGATTAGACAGTAATGTATGTGTACACCAGAAACAAAAAGAATTCTTATGTCAATTACATAAAATAGTTTTCTCCTATTTTCAAATACAAATGTTATAAAAGTGATGGTGAGGTTAGTCAATATGAATAACTCTACCAACTACCTTTTTTTGACCATGTAATGGAATTCAACTTTCAACTCTGAAGACTTTTTCTTCTGAAGTCAAACTTTTGATTATATAGAGAAGGAAAAGTAAATCAATGGAGTTGAGTACTTGATGGAGAAATAATAAACTTAAACATGACAAGAAAAAACACGGTTGTAATAATAACGTTAGAATTGATGAATACCACTAATACATTATCAATAAAGGGTCTTGTTGTTGTTATGGTTGTAATGTTTAATCCCACTGTTCTTCCCAGAAGTACGTCCACTCTGAAGAGTTGACCGTGTTTTTGCCATCTGCTGAAACAAGATCATAAGGTGAGTCCTCAGAAAATTCTGTTGGCATCGATTTCCAGTGAAGCGACGGTGTCCATTCCGCTTCTTTAACCACTCTCAGTATCTCTGCAGCCACCAGTTTGCTTCCTTGCGCTGACAAATGAATCCCATCTCTGAAACCAAAAAACATTTTGATGAACATACGTTTATTCTATATATGATTTTCAGAGTACAAAAGTTGTTTTTGGATTCTGAATACGTACGTGAAGCAAACGGTTTCCCAGTCATCTGCTTTCTGAAGAGTGGAGAAGAGGTCAACTACTTGTAAGCCGAGCTCTTGGCAAAGCTCAACACAAGCGTCTGAATAAGTCTTGCAGAGCTCGTTTGTGCGGATTACTTGGCTCAAGTATGGGCTTGTGATAGAGAGGAGAAAAATAAGGAGAAACAGAGAGAGAGAGAGAGAGATGGTGAAGATTTGGAGAAGTTGAGGGAAGTTACTTACCTTTGGTTCTGACGAACTTTGGCTTCGTCTACTGGAGGACAGCTAAGAAATATGATACGAGTTGAGTCCGAAAGGCTCTGATTAACACACAAACTAGAGGCTTAGGACCTTAGGATGACATTATAATTACCACTTTAAGAAGGCATTTAAATAAGATTTGTAAGGTAAGGAACCTGAAGATGAAGAGCGATATTCTTCATGTTATCAACGTATTGAGGAAGTGGCACGTGAGGTCCTAGACCAGAAGGGTGAGGCGCCATTGAGTCGTTTCCTCCAAAATAGACAACAACTAGAGAAGGTTGTACCTCAGCATCCTGCATTCATTTACAAGTTATTACATAACTATACCTGCCAACATTGTGGAAGAAAACAGAAGCATTGTACACTCATAAAAGTTCTTTACAAACTTAAGCTCTTCCTACCAAAATGTAAATGATTGGAACATGGAGTCTTAAGCCATTTGTAAAATAAGAGACCACAGCTTAACAATCAAGAAAACATCTCCCCTGGCCCTGGCAACAAATGAAAGGTCTGATATGCTTAACCAAGAAGATGGAACTAAAATAGACACATTCACTTGTGTGAACCTTTTGAGCATTTTTAATGGTAACTTTTGAATTAACTAAGGAATGTATACTTATTAGGTTAAGAAGTTTAAGTCAGCATCCTATAACCCATCACAATCTAGTATAAAGGAAAGCCAAGGATCCAAAGGAATCTATACATCTCTCAATAGAAAAGAACCAAAACAAAACAAAAAAGAGAGTACCTTGGGGAACACTTGGTCCACAACTTCCAAAGCACGAGTTGAGTTCCATCCATAATATCCACGCAGAATGATGTCAGCCTATTACACGTTAGTTCACCCAATAGAAAAGTCACCACCAAGAGCCGGCCACATTAATAAATAGTTCTCCACCAAATTTAGGTATGCATTAAATTAAATGCATTTTCTTTTGTAATGATTTGCTTTTCACTTCTGACGTTAACCAAGAGAACCAAAACATCCAAATGGAGAAACTCATGATCTTCCACGAGCCAATGAGTTAAATTCAGAAAACCCAAGACGAATCTCAAAGAACATAATGTATCGATTAATAGAAACATAACAAACAGTGATTAGCAAAACTCATCTGGACGATGGAGGATCCAAAACTCTTTCAAGTTATAAAGAGAAAGAGAGATGTAATATACCTTACGAGCATAGACCTCGGAGAGAATGGCACCCCAACCTCCATGGCCGAAGCTCATCTGGACGATGGAGGATCCAAAAAGAACGATCTGAGGCCGTGACGGTCCAACCATTTTCTCTCTTATTTTCTCACCGCACAAACACATAAACCACACTTCTCTTTCTCTCTTCACAACAGCTGAAACTCGCTGTTTCTTTTCTCTGTCGAAAATGGTTCCGGCCGGTGAGAGATCTAACTCTCTCTCTATATATATATATCGATCTTGCACACTGTTTGTTATAAAGGTCCGAGTTAAATGCGCGAACGTCTTATTATTATTTTTCTTTAAAAAAAAAATAATATACAGAGAAATAAAAACAACAAAACAACAAACAAAACAAAAAACCTAGTTGTTGTTCAAAAAATAACAAAAACCTAGTTATATACTCAGGGTATGTTTATTGAGGGTATCTTAGCATGGAGTTCTTAACGTAATTTAAGAACCGTCTCTTAACTTTTTCTTAGTTAAAGTTAAGAGACGGTTCTTAAATTACGCTAAGAACTCCACACTAAGATACTCCCAATAAACATGGCTTCATGTCCTTAAATGTAAGATGTTTTGAAGAAATTTAATGTTTTACTCCCTCTGTTCCTAAATGTAAGATGTTTTAGGTAAAACACACATATTAAGAAAGTTATTTTTAATCTAAAAAGTATCATTAAAAATATAAATTAAAAACTATTTGACCAATTACAAAATAAAACTATTAAATTTGATTGGTTACACAGTTTTTGATAAAGTTAAAGTTACCTAGAAATATGAAAACATCTTACATATTGAAACATAAAAATCTAACAATACTAAAAGGTGAATATACTCAATGGAGAGGCTGTCCACATCAGCTCTGAAAATCAGCCAATCATGAAGTTATAAATTGCCACATCATTTCGTTTATGTCGAGTAAAGCTTGAAATTGGCCCAATTCAAGCCCAGTCTCGCTTAAGACCTAATTTTGTCCAAAGCATCGAGAGTTCATCTTCTGACTCTTCCACTTCGTCTTCACTTGATTGCTCTGTAACTCATTCACTGCTTTGTCCTCTCTTCTTTATTATTTCATTCTACCTCCCTCTCTTTCTCCTTATATATATAAATTGATACCATATATTTGTCGAGAATTACTTCAAAGCAACACCCGACTCTTCCACTTCGTCTTCACCGTCTTGGTTGCCATGTAATCTTCGTCTTCACCTGAAAACTTTGAAATCTTTTCCATGGAGATGATGGTATCGTATCGTTATTTGGATATTTGAGTTTTAAATATGAAAAATGTTTGCAGATTGTTCCACGCTTCTCCTTCATAGATTTTGACCAATGTTCAATTTTGTTTTTGATTCCTCTGTTGTAGTAATTTATTTAAGAGTTTTGGGTTGGGAACGAAGAGCTTCCTCATATGTACACGAAGAGACTTGGCGACGCTGGTAATCTCAGTTACAAGTTTGTCCGTACCAACAATCTTAGTGATGGTAATAATTTCTTTCAATTTTTGTGAAGCTTCTAAGCTTCATATTCTTGCTCGCTTCATTCTTTAATCAAAATATGGACCAATGTGTGTTTCTTCTCTTCATGTGATTGGTATTTAGGTTTTCTTACGGCTCTTCCTAAGGATTACTTTAGAGTTGTGAACTCGAGAGGTGTGCTTTTCAACGATTATA
Source organism: Sinapis alba (assembly GCA_012274485.2). Lineage (NCBI taxonomy): Eukaryota > Viridiplantae > Streptophyta > Magnoliopsida > Brassicales > Brassicaceae > Sinapis > Sinapis alba. The sequence continues at coordinate 106,337 of MU106369.1, read as the reverse complement.
GTGACTGAGTCCTGCAGTTGCTACATGTTGAATCAGATCCTCCTTACTCTCAGTATGATATGCCCATCAATAAGTTTTGATCGTCGACACTCATTTGATCTTTCCTCATGATTGTACACAGTCTATAGTAAGATTGTAGCAGCTATAGTATTTCAGTCTTCAATCTTTGTTGTACCAATCCTTCACTATCATTCTTGATTATTTGCATCTGTTGAACAAGATTTTTTTTGGTTTAGACAGGTTTATAAGATTCTTCAGTACGTTTTAATCTTATCCGAAGGAAGTTTATCTCAGTCTAATGCCTATTCTACTTTGCGGGTAGTTACCAAATCTGTTTTTTTTTTTTTTTTT